>QPHH01000001.1:2903737-3042685 GCA_003574815.1 Aspergillus spinulosporus | reverse complement strand
AAAATATCCAAAACCCAATGGATTATTAGAGGGTCCAACCCAACCCATTTCTTGGCGGGTTGGGTCGGGTTGGGTCGGGTTTCGTGGGTTGGGTTGAACAAGTCTATCTTGGACTCTCGCTGGGATCGGCAAGGCCAGGGAGACCCTTGTCTGAAATATGTTGTTAAATGGGTTAGATACAACAATCCCACAGAGGAGCCTGCCAAGTACTTGACACATGCCCAGCAGGCTGTACAAGACTTTCATCACCAATACCTGCATAAGCCCCGGCTGAGCCAACAAGCCAGGCAGAATACCTAAGCAACACATAATGCCTGCCAGGCCTCGACAGAGCTCGGCCCTGGAGGAGGGGAGTACTGTCATGGTGCCTGCCCGGTTCCTAAGCACTGTGCTTATAATAAGCTATATTGCAGGAGCCTCATCCCGGGCACGGTGCCCGGAATAAGCTTATTCTGCCGCTGTTGACCGCCCAGACTGCTAAGACTTCTCGAGCTTCGGCTTCGACCCAAATCAGAACCTTGAGCTACGTCCTGTCTCGTCTGTGTACCTGTTGATAGCCTGACTCCGTAGCCTGTCTGTTGTATCTACTCCGTTACCCTGTTCTGAATATATTCCTGAGCCCGCACCTTGACACCAGCAAACTGTTAACATATTTATTACTAAAGATATTAAGTAATGCTCCAAGCTTTGTTATATTAATATATATTAATCCTGGCTCTGCCAAGAGGTCCAGAAAGGCCAACTTTATATTAAATAGGTTCCTACTAATTAGATAATTGCAGATAGCCTTACCAAGAGCCTTACAGCCCAGAAATACTATAAATTTGTCAAGATACTTAATCTAGTAAACATAAAAAACTTTATATTATTCCAAGAAGGAAATTAAAGGTCTTTTAATAAGCTAAGAAAGTATGTTAACCAGCAAAGATCTCTTCTTACTAATTATATAGTACCTTGGTTGACCTTCCTTTTAGCCAGCTATTATAAAAACAATTAATATACCTCCTAACAATCAGGAAAAACATTATAATAGTTATAAATCTCTATACAGACTGTAGATAGGAGATTAGGTCCTTCAATATAAATGATTTCGTTGCATTCATTGGTCACATGACCGAAACCGGCGCTAAAAACCACCTCGATAGTCGACATTCCCCTATCAGTACTAAAAGTGCCAACATGCCCTGCGGCGAGGAGACATTGCGGGATAGAAAAGACTTATACTGACACTAGGACCGTATGCTACTTCGTGCCATGAAGTGCTACCATAGATCTATATGGTGGCGTTATACACAGTATATTTCAAAGATCCTACTAAAACTCATAGGTCAAAAGTTTCGCTACACCCGCCCACAACGAAAATATATATATACTTCAATATTCGATACCTCAACAACCACATTGAATTAGGACTTCTAAATACATGCAAATTTAAGCTAGTTAATATTTTGTATACCAGCCGCGAGCTTGATACACTGCCATTACTCTGCGTGGCATTGAATCGATCAAACAATCAATCAAGGCCTGGGTGATAGCCCACCAAGCTTCTTGGATAGCTTCTTTAAAGTTCTTCTAATTGCTGCGAGACCTTCCTTCTAAATAGAGCTAAGGATAAAGCTCATATAACTTCCATTTTAGGAGGTTCCAGACATGCTTGATAGGATTTATATCAGGCAAGTGTGGAGGCTATTTAACCATATAAATTCCCTGCAATTCAAACCACTCCTGTGTTTCTAAAGCTGTATGGATTCGCGCATTATCTTGTTAGAAAGGTGTACCAGGCTTGTAGTGTTTAATTAGACCCTTTTCAAGTATTTTTATATAGGACTTCGCTGTATAGCCCTTAACAGGGCTATCCTTGTCCCTTTCCATGACCACTAACTTCAAGCGGCCACTATACCAGATAGAACCCCAAACCATCTGTGAAATAGGTTTCCTATAATAGTAGAGATTTACTAGATCCTCCCTAAATCCCTCTTTCTAGTATTAAACCACAAATTTCAGGCGTTTATTAGCTTCACGTTGGACTAAACATTTATCTAAAAACTTCCAGGTACACCAGGCTGTATATCGCAACCATAACCTTGCAAATATATATTGTTTTCGCGCAACTTCTTTAGATAATAATATCCTCTTCTTGCTCTGCCACTTGCAAATATGATATTTCTTTAAGGCGCGTCGAATTGTCGAGATAGATGGATGTCCGGGGGTCTTAATTGTCAAGGCCTTCCATAAGATATCTGGGCGCCTGCGCACCAAGCAATACACCCAGCATTTAGTTGTTTTATTAAGCTTCTGCGGCCGACCCTTTCTAGGGCAAGATTTCATGGTGTTGTGCTGTACAAAGCGCTTTTTGGTGTTGTAAATTGTTGAGCGGGCGACTTTAAACTTGCGTGCAAGTTCAGCAACCGATTGCCCGTGCTCTAGGCTATATAAAATAACGGATCGCGCTTCCGGTGAAAGCTCCGCTTTAAAGCTTCGATTTCCACTTATTACGGTACCAAAAGACCTCATGGTTGTGGAGATAATTGAAGTTAAACTTGTGGTTCTGTTTACGCGTTCCCGAGGAACGCGCTAAGTGTCGCGAAACTTTTGACACGCTATTTTTTATAACTAAGGCAAAAACCCTAATCCGGTGGTATGACAGTTGTGTTTGAGGATTGTCTACAAATTCGTAAAAAGTTCAAGAATATTATTGGCAAACTGGAAAATACGCTACTTATACATTGACCTAGAGCGGGCAATTTGGTATCAGTAACCTTCATTTATGCCTCTACAACTACACACAAGCTACTTCTCAGATACTACCTCTGATCCTACGGCGTCTGCTTACCGGAAAATCTACGGTCTGTGCCCCCATTACGTCCTTTCTGTTGACTTTCATGCAATTCTGCAGCGAGACCTACCAAGAAAATAGGAGAAAGAACGTCTTGATACCATCCAGAAATGATGGCTAAGCTACTTTGAAGGTTCAGCTGCCATATCAACCTTTGGCGACTCCATCTCGTTCGCCATCCTCACAAGCGTGGCAGACCCACCCTCAGCAGATTCAGCAAAGCTACAATTCAGACCGTGATTGCCAATACCTTTCTCCTTTCCCTTGTTATCATCGGTATATGCCGTTTCCTCTACGACTTGATGTACTTCGAACATGAATACTTTACCGTGGATAAGTTCAAGGAAAGTCCGAATTGGTTGTGGATCAAACTTGGGTTCAACCAGTGGCTTCACTGTGCTGATCTTGTGATAGCACCAATACAGCTCGCGTTTATGATGCTTGCATTGGCGATTTGTGCCCACTTTCATGTTGTTGGGTGGATTACTTCAGGTTGTATATTGTGTATTACATAGTCTATCTCGTGTTCTGGGTTTATGTTTTAGCGAAAGAATAGCCTGACTCTGCTCTGTGGCACATGTTGTGACTGGTTATTATGCTTAATTTGCTATGACATCAAGGTCAGTGTTTTGGAAAGTGTATAATAAAGCAAACGTTGGCATACAATGTTATCCCGGCCTTTTTGTGTTTTAAGCTCCTACTGCATCATAATGTTGTTGATCCACAGGTGACCTTCAGTAAGCAAATCTAGTATTATTAGCAAGGTCATTGGACCGGCGCGTGGCAGTCAGCAAGGTAAACTATAACAGTTGTTGACCCAGGGTCTGGAAGAGGCGCAGACTGCACGCAACCGTCTCCAGGCACCGCAAACCTTTGTTGGGGGCGTAAGAAAAGAAATCTAAACTAAGCCTAGGTCTAGAATTACTGACATACCTTAGTTGTTGGCATATCGTGACGTCATCCTTTTAAATGACAGATGTGGGGATGTGGTCTGATAGTATGGATACAAATCGTCCATAATTGTGGCTTCCTAAGAACTTTGAATTACATAAATGCATAGCTACTCGGAGTGTTACCTTGCTTTACAAGTCGTCAAGGTCTTTGAGTCTTAGCTTTATAGTTCATTGAAAATGGGCTTATATGAATCACTCATCGACCTTGCAAGTGAGATATTTCAGGGCGCAGATGATCAGTCCGTCCACGGGCTTCTGAACAGTGTTTTCAAACGTCTCAAGCGCTCGCCAAGACTCATAGACGGAAGACTCCTCCTAGACACTGTGAAAAGTCTGACATACTATGTCCTTGGATCTGTGTTTGGGGCAGCTGGGATCGCCGGGAGCATTCGAGAGGCAGTAACGAATAATGTTCTCAATGTCATTACCTTGACGCTGGTTAGGGACCGGGCTGCTGACCTTGCGACTTTTGTATTGCATCTTGCGGAAGCTGCGAAATGCTACTATGTTGCTGACGGAACGCGGGACGCGGATGAGCATAGGCTATACGTCGATTTCAACGAACTTGATATGTCTGTTAACATGAACCGACACGCCTTCATATGTCAGATTCAGAGACTGGCATTGTCAATCATCTACATTCTCCGAAATCTATATCAAGAGATTGAATTCAGTACCATCGACATGAGTGGACAAACCTTTCTCCGGAGCGATCACATTGCAGCGCCTGACGCTACCTATAGCACAAGAAAAGCCGACAGAGAAAATATGCCAGAAGAAGAAAAGAGAAGCGGTAAGATGGAAAGGCTCAGCGAAAAGTTTCATGCGCCAGTCCCTGACACAGATGAGAGATGGTTGTTCATCAATGGAATAGGCGGAGAGCGCTTCTGGCTGCAGCTCGCCTGCGATAAGTTGCGAGCATTCTTCCACAGGGAGATCAACGGAGTTTTCAACAGGGGCGATGGCCTTCTTTGGGATCTTATCGAGTGTGCAGGCCAAAGGACCTCATACGTGGATACCGCTCGCCCGGGCGAGGTTGTCGAAAGCCAAAAGACTCTTCTTGACCAGACACAGAGCAGCCAAGAAGCTCAACAACGTCTGAAAAATGAACTCTCTGAAATGCTGAAGGCCAATATCGCGGGTAGAGACCCATATATTATTATCATTGCCCATTCCCAAGGCTGTCTTTTGCTTCGCCGTGTTCTGGAAGATCTAATCAATATAAATCCCCAGGATCCTCAACTTGAACAGACAATGCAAAGACGACTCTGTGTTTTTACTTTTGGCAATCCGAGCTTGCACTGGAAACTTCAGAAACTGCCTACTAATCCAGCAGCTGGGAGTGGCAATCCGGCATACCTTAGTTCATTCTGTCTGAAGACCGAACACTTTGCCAATGAACGTGACTTTGTAGCACAGCTAGGTGTCTTGAGCGAAGATATGGATTACGGACCGGAGCCAATCTTCAAGAATAACAATGAGGCCTGGATTGGTCATTTCTTCGGTACTCAGTACAGTTTGAACCCCGAACATTACACAAATGCCAATAATATCCAGTCTTCGCTCTTGAGTAGTCGTTTTGGGGTGAGATTTACTGATCCCTGAAGACACTCGATCCACCTCACATTATACCTACTGTTCATGCGGGAAGTATTGTGGAAGCTCTTGCAAAGGTCATTATAATCATCCTGAAAAGTTTGAGTATTACAGTCGTGAAAATTTATTTTGTTTTTGAATCTCTTCTATGCATACTGGCCGTCTTTTTATCACGATGAAGCGAGAGCCACCGAACGCCTGATTTATATGTGACCAGATTGTTAAATATTCAACAAGACTGTATTTCCCGTCCTTCATTTTAATGCAGACCATACATTCTGAGATACTGGTTTTACTGGCTTTATTTTTATCCATTCCATCAAGAATATTAAACACCATAAACTGATCGCTTCAGTTAAATCTTAGCATCTTCGACGGAGTAATCATGGAACTCTCTGATCCCTGCGTGGGTCATGGCACGGCCAGGTCTATCATCTTCCTGTCACTTGAGTTCGAAACTTGGGACTTCAAAGGTAACAGACCTGCTTGAAGTGTCAGCATCGATGGGATATTTAAGTTCGTTCCCATCATTCATCTATACAGTCGGGTTGTAAGTTTTTTTGAAGCTTAGATATATCGTATTTCCCACCTGTAGTCACAACTTTAGGAACAGGATTATTAAGTATGTCGGTATAACGCCTCAGGTCCTTTCTCCACATGACCTCCCATTAATACCCGCATTTTTTTTATGGGCACATCTCCCGGATAGAGGCGTAGGTCATCCGTATATTTTCATCCAGGATAGGGAAGAAGCAGGGTACATTGCTTCACTTTCGGCAGAATGTCGGAGATACCTAGGATATGGAAGCAATCTACAACCTGCCAGGCAGGATACGATGCTCTGCTTGCCCATCTAACTATTTATACCGGTCCGTCTCTTCACCTACAAACCTTCCCCCTCCTCGCCGGGCTCGAAAGTCAAACGTCAAAATCGGGTCTGCAACAGACGTGCGAATGTTAAATAGGGCAAGCTGTTTTTAACGTAACTACATTGACATAAGGTGAACTAGATTAGATTGATAATTCGATCGTGTATGAAAAGTAAAAGTGAAGTGCAACGATCCTTAGTAAGACAGGATATAAGGATACACCGATCCTTGTTTAATTTAGGTGGCTCAGCATCACCATTTAGGGTTGACAATTTCAAGGCCGGAATTGCACTTCTGGCCTGCAGCATACGGATCCAACTGTTAATTTAGCTCATAAATAGGGACAGTATGGTATAAGCACACACTGTTTCCAAGCACGTACCGCGGACTTCACACCGTCAAATCTCCATGGATATAACGTCGCCTGTCTCAATGTTCCTGGCGCCATTTTTCTTTGCAATACTGTGAAAATCAAGGAAGCAGACGAAACGCTTTTTGATGGCTCTATGAGATGGGCTTGGTGCTTTGTCTGACATTCAGATATTCAAATATTGGTTGGGGCAGGTGTCGGATGTAGGATGGGCAGTGCGGCAGACATGGCGTACCAAGTTGTTGAAATTCTGGCTAGGGTTGTTGCGTATGTGTTCTGTCATTGCACCAGGAAAACAGTACCAGAAAAGTTTTCTGGTTTAACTCTCTAAATTTGCATTATCTTTCTTTTGGTGCCACTGGTCCTCCGGAAATACAATCCTGGGAAATAGCACATTTTACCGAACTGCTGCCAAATGGTTGCTAGCAGTAAAGAAGGAGAATAAGTAGGGAGCGAGGAGTTTGGAACAACAATAGGCTATATAAATGGACAATCACTCTCCTGAAAGTTTGATTACTTAAATATTTCCGCTACTATAAATTGCAATGTCCCTAGCCAGCCACTTGGATTGCTGGGCCTCACTAGATATGTTTCGCAATATTTTCTAGCGCTACGACTCGGCATTTAAAAAAGGCATGGATATCCAAATTGCTGAACAAGAATATGCACTACTTCACTATATACAAGTGATGTGAAATATCAAACCAAAAGCATGCACTACTGAACCAATTTGACCCTAGTCGGCAACCCCAGCGACGGCTTAGCCGTGACATCCAAAACCTGATACATGAATGTCCCCTCCTCATAAACGATCTCAAAATCAAAAGTCCTCACCGTCATCACTAGGGCAATCTTGAGTTGCATCAAAGCCAACGTCTGGCCCAGACACATTCGCGGTCCTTTCTCGAACGGTCTCCACGCGTCGCGCGGCACAAAGTATGGATCAGCGGGATTAGTAACGAGGTGCCGCTCCGGATAAAAACGCTCTGCGTCCTTGAAGAGATCTTCCCGGCGCATGGTGGCGCAGTTGTTGACAAGGACTGCAAAAGGGTATGTGGGCCATTGTTTGCCCTCCGCAAGGAGGATTTGGTCTGGTTGGCCGCGGCGAAGGCTGACACCTGTTGGGGGCCAGAGACGGAGGGCCTCTTTAATAACGGCAAGGGTATATGGGAGGTTATTCACGAGATTGGGGTCGTTGCGGAGAAGATCTGCCGCGGCGGAAGGGTCGGTGCCGAAGAGGGCGTTATGTTCCTCTCGGAGAGTTTGGAGGACCTGGGGGTGTTTGCTTATGGCCGCATAGGTATACTGTATATTATTAGCGATGAGCAAGGGAAGACTGCGAAGCACTCACGCAAAGGGTACTGGCTGAGGTATCGTGACCAGCGAAGATGAGGGTCTTGATGGATGTGATGAGCATGGTCCGCGTATAATTATCCAAGGAAGACGTATGTGGCATATTTTTGTTCAGGGTGCGGCTGGTGGCAATGGCATCGTCGATGGCGTAGTATTTGGTTTTATGGCCTGGAATGGCAGTTGGGCCGCTGACGACTCGTTGGTCTACTAGACGACCAACATATCGATCTAAAGCACGCCCGTTGCTCCACTTCCGGTAGTATCGACGGGGGCTGACGTCGTAAAGATACCGAGACCAAAAGTCCTGAGGTGCTAGGGCAGCCTGTTTCCTGAAGAGCTCGAGAAACTCATCATCTTCCCTTTGTGCATTGCATTTGATTCCCCTGTACCGTGTAAGTTGATGGTTGATCAGCAATAAAGGGTTTGCACCTTACAAGATTACCCCAGCCGAGATATTGAATATCATCCTCGCACCCAGATCTTCCATTCTGAAGATATCATTTCTTCGAGAATGTTCTCTTAGAATATCAGCAAATGCCTGCGCTTCATCTACAATATGCGGGACATGCTGCAGCAGCTTCCGCGGCTGGAAGCCCGGAGTAAAAGACTTGCGGGAGATGAACCAGTCATGTCCATTCGCAGACACCATGGACTTCTCCCCAAGGATAGGACCGGTCCACTTCTGCATGACTGCCGATTCTTTGGGCAGATTCATCTTGTTGACGATCTGCGTGGCCAACTCCGGATGGGCAATGACAAGCTGCGGCGGCGCGAGAGGCCACAGATCGAGGTAGAAGAAGTCACCGAGACCGTACCGTTGGCGCATCAAATGCGCAAACAGCTGTGGTGTTGCATCAGGAGGAAGAGAGCTTGCGATCTCTCGCATGATTAAAAAGTGACCCCAGATAGCGTGATGCGGTGGCCCAGGGAGATCTTTGAACATCCCGCGTTGTTGGCGCAGTCTCACGAGGAAGTAGCTCGTCAGAGTCACTAGGACGAGAAGTAGAGCGAGCATGATTGTCTTCAAGTGTTGAGGACCAGAAGTCGTCACTGGTGGAGTAGATGCAGAGTTGGAGTGGTGAAGAAGCGACAAGGTAGGCCAGGTGTTCAACCTCAAGCATACTGTTCTGTATGACTCTGAATGAATTGTTATGTTAATGGTGACTTTCCTGAACTCTTAAATATTCTTTTCTCGAACACTAAGGCATATTTTGTGTTGGCTGTGTCGCGATGTTGAATCTATTTCCGGCCTTCCTGGGGCCGAATTCTCGTATACTAACAGGGCTTGCACACTGCAGATCATCCGAAAATAATCCCTGCGGGGCTGAAATACGAGGCTTGGCGCGTGATTGCTTGGTATCCTTGGCAGTGCTTCTTTTAAGTGGGGATTTACTAAACTTTCAGGCATCAGATTGGGGCTGTCTAGGGTTTGGCCCCCACCTCTTATCACTCCGTGTGCTCTGGGTATAGTACGAACATGTGTCTCTACAGATGGCACAGACCAGAAGACTCCATCTCTGTTAGTTCATTGCCCAGAAGACTTCGGGATATCAGTTTTGCTCCGCCTCTGCGAGGTTTGGCAAATTGGGGGCCATGGGCCGCAAAATCATTCTCCACGCCAAAAGAAAGGCAAAATAAAATAAAATAAAATAAAATAAATAAAGCATGCAGTATCTCAGAGAAAATGATTAAATCGATCCGTAGTTATAGTCCTTTGCCTTTCCATAGCACTGTTAGACACTTGCCAGAATCTCAACCTCAACCTTCGCGCCCATCTGCTTCATACATCTCAAACTCACCATGTTGGCATTACGAGACGCAATTTACCTGATCGAACTGGCATTCTACGCCCCTATTCTCCCTGCTATTCTCTTCATCATTCTCCTCCATGGCAATAAACACCCTTACACATGGCGTCCCATCATTATTCCCCTCATTATACTCTCCGGCCTGCGAATCGCCGCAGCAGGACTCGGCCTAGCAGCGATGAATCCCGCCAAATCCAATCTTTTATCGACGGCCACCCTCCTAGACACAATCGGTCTCGCACCTGTCCTGTGTCTTTTGATAGGGCTCCTGATTCGAGCGTAAGTCGACTCCTCTCCTTCATACACTTTCTAACAACTGCAGCAACGCCCCGGTAACCAAGGGTCTCCCTCTCTGGATCTTCATCCCGCTGCACATGATCACTATAGCAGCTACGGTAATGACCGCATACGGCGGCCGAGACCTCTACACAAGCCAGGACAGTCAAGCACAAGATCTCCGCTTGATGCGCGCCGGCATCGCCCTCTTCATCGCCGTTTTTGTCGGGACCGTTCTCCTCTCCATCATAAGCATGCTCAAAGTCCAGATGAAGGCCTACCGCACCGAACGTGCAGCTGTCATTTGTGCTTTGCTCTGTGTGCCATTTATGGCTGTCCGGCTGGCCTTCTCGGCTGAATCGTTGTTTTCGGGGGAGGGGTCTGTCTTGAATTCAACGTCGGAGGATGAGACGAGTATTTGGCTTCATTTCTTCATGGTCATTGTTATGGAGTATATAGTCACACTCTCTGCAACGGCTGTTTCCTTGACTGCGAGGAGGGTGGTGGGCCAGAAGGCGGAAGGGGCTGATTCCCTCAAGAATCAGGAGATTTGAGCAATGTTGCTCGTTTAGAGGCGGATGGGGTGTCTAGTGACAATTCACGATTTCTATTGCTGATTTTCTGCGTGTTTATTTGTTTAACATCACTTGTTTTGTTTTGCATACGCTCAATTATTCAATGCATACTGTCTGTCCGTAGTTGTTAATCTAGCTCATGTTTGGGGTCAAGTGGAAGGTCCGGTAACTAGTCCTATAATGTCTAAACATATGTCCTGATGATCCGCTGTTATTTCACAATCTCAGTACAAATATACAATTTACTCAATGAAACTATATCTGATGTATCTGAGAGCTGTCTAATACAGAGAGTGGATGGTGCTACAAACGGTGTTATCTTTATGTTCGATCATACAAACTCAGAGGCACAGTAATGTTCTCTGTGGTTGCAGAATAAAGACATGAGAGCTCAATTGATCTACGGCTGGAGGGCTTTGCCCGAGGCATACTACCATAGATCATAGCACTCACAAACGTATATGCTTTTACTCGTCTCACAACTCGCACGATCCTATACGAGAATGTGGCAGAACAATCCTGTCTAATAATAGACACGACACTTAGAGTTACTAGATACGAAGAGAATTGCTTCAGATAGTTTTTTTTGGGATGCCCATCAGCACTTTAGTGGCGAAGAGAACAAAATAGTGGACAGTCTGGTGGACCAACTGCCTGGTATTTTGGCCCCATGTCGGGTTACTGCAGATTCATCCTGCGGTATCCCAGCCACGAAGGTCTTCACGCAAGGCAAACACGGCTGGTCTCAGAACGTAAAGCCCTGATTTCTGCATCTCTTTTGACTTCCACTGCCTCAAGCTGAAGGCCCACGTGGAGATGTTTCACTATTGGGGCCAAATCCCTTCATGCAGAGCCTCGTATTGACTCCAGAGAGATAAGTGCTGAGGAGGCGCAAGTTACATTAGAGGGCTAGAACTATCTAAATTAAGGTTTTTGTCCCAGGACGGTTTGTGCTGGGAACATCCTTAGCTGGAACGAGTCAAGATCGTCAAGATAGCTTGGCGATGCTTGTTGGGCTGTGTTGTCGTGTTCGCTTTGCGATGGGGGCCAATGTCAATTTACGGCTTCGTACACTGCAACTCGTTATAGGCCAAAAGTCTACTTATACGTATTAAATGCACGTCAAAGCCGACCACTTCTTCCCAGCACTCATCTCAACTACCCTACAACGCATATCACGATGAAAATCACAGAACTGCAAATGGACATGCACAAGTCCAACTCCTGGCTTTACTACAAGCTCAGCCTCCAAACGCTGGGCCTTATGCTCCGGTCTGGCATCACGATCACCAGACCCGACCCCAAAGCAGATGCAAAACTCCGAATCACGTCGGGCGTGCACCATGGAGGAACCATCAAGGTCATCGTGGTACGTCTACCCAGCAACAAATCCAGAAAACTGGCACATACCTAACACAACCCAGGCTGGACTTCCTCGCACAGGCACAATCAGCATGAAGCGCGCCCTCGAAGAGTTAGGCTACGGCCCATGCTTCCACCTTGCCGAACCACTCTGCCAATTTGACAACCTGTCCAAGAGCTCCGCAATTGTCCACACTAAAGACACGGCTCTCCGGCGGCGCAAGCTCGCCAACCTCCTCCAAGGCTGCGAGGTCACTCTTGAGGTCCCCGGGAGCGCATGCCTACCCGATCTCCTGGAAATGTACCCCGACGCAAAAGTCATCCTAACGGAGCGCACCTCTGCGGCTGTCTGGTTGCGTTCATGGCGTGGGTTCGGCATCGACCTACGATCCGACTGTTTTCGCTGGGTCGGATACTGGGTTCCTGGTGTAGTGGCGGCCAACGATCTCTACCGCGGGTGGATGCAGCTTTCTGCTGAGCGATTCGGCGTCGAGCCCGAGCCGTCGGAGGAGCTGTATCATGCGCACAGTAAGTGGGTTAAGACTATTGTGCCGCGGGAGCGGCTGCTAGTCTTCAAGTGTCAGGATGGGTGGGAGCCACTGTGTGAGTTTCTGGGAAGGCAGAGGCCGAATCCCTTCCCGCATGGAAATGAGGCGGGCTATTTGCGGTATTATAAGCGGGTTGCGATGGTGTTGGGGGTTTCCCTATGGTTGGTTGTTCTTGCTATGGCTCTCTTGTCGTTGTTCATCGTCTTCTCCTGAGTAAAATCCTGGTGGTCTGCTTTTATTTTGCTTTTTGCTTTTTAGCCCTTTATACCTCTGTGTTCTGTGGAAGCATGTCTGCTAGATTTACTCACACTTAGCCAAGTTCTTTAGACCTAACAATGTCGAGTTTTACGTATTTCCACATGAACCAAAAGACCAAACTAACGTGATAGTAGACTACAATGTACCATGCACTTCCTCACATGGTAGTGAAGTTCTTGTGAGGATATTCCAGAAGGTTGGTGCGCCATCACGCAAGGGGCATAGACTGTACATGAAATATATCCAACCATAAATTAACGCCCCGGCAGACCTACGAGCAGCAGCACCAGGTGTCGTCGTCCGCCTCAGGGGAAGTGAACTCTTTCATTCACACCGTAACGACTGACTTCAGTACGAGTTCGTTGCCGGCAAACACGTCGCACTATTCGACATCGACAACGCAGCCGTAACACCGTCCATAGGCCCACGCTCATCACGCAAACTTATGGAATTAGTGCGGAACCAGATCGCACGCTGATACCACTACGATGACGATATCAGAGCTTATTTACTTACGCCAAGTCGAGGTTCGGACTTGTGCTGTAACGGACGAAGACTCAGGACTCTGGATCTTCATCCAAGAGGCTCTTGGTGTTGCAGTCCGTTTTTTGTGGTGTCTCACGAGAAGCCCCATGTTTTAGGTTGTTGCGGCGGTTGGCCCCTGCGACGCCGGTCTGGCGTCGGTGCTGGCCTGGCCGTCGTGACTCAACACCGTTACGACCCCAGTGTGGGATGAAGTAGCCGGTTCTAGTAATTTTGTCGTCGGCATATGCGGCGACGATGTGAACGATTGCAGGAGGGGGTTGACGTACGCACTCTGATTGGTTTATTTTTCTGCTGTGGGGGCAGCACAGAAATAGACACGAAGATCGACGAAGATGGGCAAAGTTTCAAAGATAATCTCTAGGTATTCTTGTTGCGCCGATCAATAATGGCAAGAGCTTATAGGTCAATCCAAACTCACAGAACTGCCAATGTAGGCGCGCAAAGGTGCATGATGACCAGCTAACTCTAATTGCTGTTCGCTCAAGTAATAGGTGAGATGCGGCTGAGTCCAGCAGTCAGCACTGCCCCATCTAATACTCCTATGGAGTTTCACTCACTGGCGTTGGTAGTGAGTTTCCTCAGGATAGCTTTGCAGAGGAACGAAGTAGAGTAGCCGCAGGCCCAAGTACACAATATCCAGTCCGGTATTAAAGGATAAGACCATTTAAGTCGTGCTTTATTTTTCAAATATATACTTCGACCAAGTACTCGGTTCTCAAGCCAAGGATCAACTTCATTGGATAAGCCAATATATGGCACAGATTGATATGTCAGGCTCCTTTCGAGAATACCTGATACAGTAGAAGTAAACCATTGAATAGGACTGCCTTGCGCATCCCATGCAAGGCTACCAAACCATAACATTGCGTCTATATCAGCCGTGGAAGATACACTAAAATCCACCTTTCCGCATTCCGATCGCTCCCTTAAAGGCTTGCTGACGCTCAATTTCCCAGCTTTCAAGGAGAGATTCGCCAGACAACTAGAATCTGGCCCTCAAACAAACAAGAAGTTCTTTATCGACTGTACAAGACTAGAAGCCTCTTGAGTAAACTCTCGTCAGTTGCGCAAGTAAAAGACAAATCATATTGAATTTGATTCCATTAAGCTAGAGATAGAAAATAAAGACCTCTAACAGAACACCATGCATACAAAAAGAAAACCAATTCAGCTCCTAATATGTGACCCCTATTCAGATCCAAAAGCAACCATCCAGTCTAATCAGAGTTGACAGTGCAGCGGGAGAAAGAAGCACCGGCATTCTCGATCATAACTCCAACAAAGTTGTTGCTGTAGTCGGTGACGACGCGATATTTGCCGGGTTCGCCGCCTGTTCCAGTGGTCAGCTTCGCCCCGATAACCATGCTCTTGATGACTTACCAGTCCAAGTTCCACCTTCAATGATAGGGTACTCGCGCAGGTCCTTGGTGACTCCCGCAAAGACCTGGCTGTTACCGCTCATGTTGCCGAATTTGTGCGGGTAGCCGCCGGCGCCATAGTCGTCCAATTTCTTGCATTCCTTGAATGCATTGGCGACAGCGTCCTTGGAGAGGGTGACCCCGTCAGAGCAGGTAGCGCTACCGATCTTCTTCTTCTTGCTGCGCGTGATCAGGTCGTTGGTAGTGTGGTCGGATTCCTCAGCGTTGGTATCAGTTGCCTTGATGCTGCGCTCGTCGTTGCTACTCTTGTCATCCGTCTTGTCATCCTTGTCATTCCTTTTGTCATCTTTGTTGCCAAGGTCACGCTTGGAGTCGGTGACCCGCGTGCAGGCCGTGTAGGAGCCACCGATTGTTGCGCCGGTATGCTGCATCACGCCGCGGAAGTCGCCGCGGTTGTTCTTGTAGTCGGCGACCACCCGGTACGGGCCAGGTTCACCTGCACTCGTTAACTTGCTGTCATTGCTTTTGTTGCTGAAGAAACGTACCCCCCTCGTACACGCCATCCACAATGATGGGGAATTCCCGCAGGTCGGTGCCGTCGGGAATATTGCTGAACACTTTTCCGTTCTGGCCTTTGTTACCGAAGAACGCCGGATACTTGCCGATCGAGCCGTCGTCGAGTCTCCGGCACTCGTGCAGGGCTTCGCGGATGTCGTGTTCAGACAGCGTCGTGCCGTCAGGACACTGGAAGTCGCCGAGTTTGGCGCGCTTGCTGAGCTCAGGGAGGGGAGAGGCATGGGCCAGCGCCATCAGTCCGTAGAGAATGACAGACTTCATGTCGAAGAGCATTTTGAGAGACTGGGGCTTTAGAGGGTGGTTGAGAAGAAGAATGAAGAGAGGTCACTGAGCTGGAATGGATTGTTTTGATTCTTCTTGTTGTTGTTGTTGTTGTTGTTGTTGTTATTGTTGTTGTTGCTGCTGCTGATGATAATGGCAGAACTGGTGATTCCTCAATTGCTTTATATCTTCAAATCTTCACATTCATCCTGGTCATCTCTATCCTAACATGTTTCTAAACTGGGAACATTGATAGAACGTCTCGTGATCATCAAGGCTGAGTGAAACAGTCTGCTCAATGTTCAAGGCTGAGCCGTACACACTCCATAATTTGGCCCCAGGTTTTTCTCCTGCATACACTCCTGCGTATGCAGTACTACAGCCGGCGCAGATCGATTCCGGCCTTGGTAGAGACGCTAAGAATGCTTAACAGCTTCGACGCTTAGGGCCAAGAGTGGGGGCCGAAAGCAAGCACTGACAAGCACTTTACAAGCTAGTCTTGGCCCCCGCAGCCTGTCTCGGCTGTGTCAGATGTCCCACCATTCTCAACACAGCCCGCCATCTCTGTACAGCCTCATTCGCTTCTGCAGGTCTATTGTGCGTCCTCCTTCCTTTATCAATCAGCTCGTCAACGCTTCTACTCTCCCTAACTTCCCATCTCAAACATCGTACCAATCTACCCGATACTATCTCCCCAGTTTTTCGTTCGATTACCTACAACCTTTTACTATGGGAAGAGAGAACTTCATCCGACAAATCGTAAACTCTGTCGAGTTCAAACTGGTCGACAAGGTCATCAAAGAAGAACTCACAGTGCAAGATGCAGTCCAAGAAATCGTCAACATGACCATGAATGCTTTGTCCATTCATGGTCCCAAGAAACAAGGCGGGATCGGTCTCGCAGACTATAACGTCTCTCTTGCAGTAATGGAGCTCGCTCAACGCCTAGAGCCATCCGAGCATTTCAAGCTCGTTGAGTTTATATCTCATCTTCAGAAACAAGTTGCCGTTGATCCGTCAACAAACGAACCGCTGAAGGTCCAGGGTGATACCCTCTGGACGGACATGCCGTCGTTCGGCTATACGGAGCTTGAGACCTGGTGCGAGTTCGGCGGCGACTACAAAGGTGATTTAAATTTTTTTTTTTTTTTTATTTTTAAAGGGTAATCAAGATGCTAACATAACTAGACCCAAGTGATGCGACGCTAGATGCTAAGCAGCGAGAACGCTGGGTCAAGCTCAATGCTTTCCTTGCGCAGCTCACTCAGGCTGCAGACATCCGCTATCCCGCTCCCAATGAAGAAGTGCGATACTTTCCCCTGGACAAATCACTACGGGCCATCTGGACCGTGGCAACCGCACTGGAGAAGGAGCGCCCTCCTGCGTCGCTCGCGGATACGGCAGCGATGGAGGCCGCTTGCCAGTGGTTCATCTACGCCGCGGACCGGCTGTGGGCGAATGTGCTCAATGGTCGCACATATCCTCAGCCGGCTGACGCTGGGCCTGGAAAGAGGTATGAAGGGGAAAGCTGGGCGGGCTATGCGCGGGAGCGATGGGGAATCTGGGAGGATGCGCTGAAGGAGGCCAGGGCTGCTTGTGAAAATGAACGGATGTCGAAGCTGATTGATGGAGCTTTGGTGAGTCTGAGACGGGCGATGGGGAATCAGTAATGGAGGTTTGTCCAGGTAGTGGTCATTCCTCTAGACTTTCGCATGGGTAATATTGGTATAATGATATCTTCCTTTCCTTCAGTATAAGTTAGCAGAAGCCTGATCTAATTTTAATTCCACCCCCATCCGTTCAATAACTGGCTTTGCTTAGCAGATCCTACTTCATTGACGTCTTGTTCATTTGAGTCTTACAAATCCTCTGCTCCATCTGACTGTATATCATAATGTCCCTTTCTCTGTCGGCCTTCCCCAGCACTTACGAGTCACGATAGAGCCTGTCTTTGGTAAACGTGATGCCATCAATTTCCCTATCAGCAGCATCATTGCTCAAGCGGAGATCACAAGCTGATCGGCGGGTCTTTGAATATCTACTAGTGATATTCAGCTCCCATACCCTTCGCGAATGATTATATATATTATCTTGTTATTTCAGTTCATCATCTTTTGTATGGGTGTGCATCCTTCCGTCAACGGGTTCTAACAGTAATCAGTGAATAAAATCTGCTATTCACTAGCTTGTACATTCTAAAGGAAAGCAAAAAGTACTTGTACATCCCCGTTAGAGTGCTGGTTGCGGTTCAGAAAGTCCTCTCAGAGCTTATTGAGAACGTGAGCCTTACAAACTAGTTCGACAAGGCTGTCTTGATTGTGTGGGGCTGGGCTAAGCATTCTTTACTATTTATTTCTGCCTTATACTCTGGCCCCCGCGGTTAAGTTCGCTTCTGCACTGCCAGGGGGCCAGGGCCTCGTATCTGCTGTTGTTTTTATCTCTGGCTCGTCAAGGGAACGGACAAGCTCATGCCCAGCCTCTCACAAGAATGCTTAAAACGGGGAATTGTGGGTGAGCGGGGTTTCAGCCTGTCGCAGATGCCGATCACATTTGAACATCGATATGACTGATTGGTCCGAGTGTCGATCTTGTCTGTTGCCAACGTGGCGAAGCGGCTGAGAGATCGACAAGTGATATACCAGACTAGGATGGTCTATAGGGACGACTCCAAGGGCTGTTTGTCTTATTTTACCGCTTCTGCGCCTTTGTTCTACCGTCTCTTGACTACGCTCTCCGGTCAAGATAGAACGAAAGAAGCAGCACTCCTACTAGACTGACTTGCACAATGACCAACGCCCTCTCTGCCGCTACCTGCGCTATCTACGCAGTCTTGGTCATCCCAGTTCTCTACCTCCTCGTCCGACATGGCCGCTACGGCCTTCTAGGATGGCTCTTCCTATTTTTCTTCTGCTCCCTTCGCATCATCGGCGGCGCCCTGGCAGTCCACGACACCAGTATCGCCGCTAATATCATCTCCAGTATCGGTCTCTCTCCTCTCCTCCTCGCAACATCCGGCATTCTACACGAGGCGTAAGTACTCAGACCCACCCAATACGAGACCCACGCTAAATCCAGCAGTCGACACTATCGCATCCAATCACTCGACAAGAAATTGGAATGGGCTTCCGTCCTTGCCTACCACATTCTCGTCGTCGCAGGCGTGGCCCTAACAGCGGCCGGCTCCGCGAAACTCCAGCAACATGAGCAACCCCTCGACAAGGCCGAGAAGATTACCAAGGCAGGTATCTCGATTCTGGCCGTCGCATGGGGAGTTCTGGCTGGCTGGGTTGGTCTCTCGTTTATTGCTCCCCGGAGACGGAACTCCTCGCTGACAAGTGCGGGTACTGTCGTGAGTATTTATTCCTGCATGGGGTATTGAATTCTATGCTAAGGTTTTCAACAGCTACTTACGGCCGTCACCTTCTCGCTCGCCTTTATCGGCATCCGAGTCTTCTACAGTGTTGCCGCGCTGTGCACGCAGAGGGCGTCGCTCAATCCCATCACGGGGTCGCTGGCCGTCCGTGTGGTGCTGGGGTTCCTGCCTGAGGTGATCGCCACGCTTTTGTATATTATTGCTGGGATCAGGACGCAGGGTGCGGCGTTGTTGGCTAATGTCGACGAAGAGACGGTTTCGAGACGACCGAAACCGCGTGCTCAACCCTGGGTCTAGCTGACTTGGGATGCATGCGTGGCTTATATTTGTTATGCATAGATGATGAAAGTTTAGGGCAGAGATATAACGTGCGGCTTTAATATAAATGAAATCCTTGCTAGCTTCACATTTGACACCCTTTTCATAGGATTGCTCAGCCTCAATGCTTGACTCGTAACTATACGACATTAACCAGAGTTTGAACACTGCAGAGCCGTAGACATATTCATCAACCTTAAGAACAAACCACCCAGCCAAACCAATAAAGTACAGAAAGCATACTGCTGCAGGGGCTAATTTTCTCGCAACACAGTCTACCAAAAATACTGAGTCTCTGGCAGAGATTAAATGCTGAAATTTGGTAAATCGTCAAGCAAGTCTCGGAAAGTTGTCTTGGGCTGTACACATCGCCTTGCTGGAGGTGCCCACCTATGTTTCGGTTGTGGCTAACACGTATGAGACAAATAGCTACGCAAGACTCTGTCATATTTCCTTTTGTGTAGACAGCCATACCTTTCGTATGCATTTGCAGAGATATAACATGCCATCAACTCTAGTCATAGTGCGAGTCCTTCAGAGTATATAGTTCTTCGCGTGCTGCAATCCTGGACATCTGATGTTGCCCAAAAAGGATACGGTGGAAAGAATTAGTTTCTTGCCCTACAATGCTCAGATACTGAGCTCTATCTTCCAAAGACAAGGGCCCAAGTCCTCTAGATATCCTGGTTGTGCTACCCATGCCTATCAAGAGCTGCCATATATTAGATGGCATGGCTTTGAACCGCACGCACAGAGCTCGTCGCCGTGAATAGCAAGGGGTGCAGAATAATGAAATGAGGAAATGATAGCCGTATATCAACCAGATTAAATCGGTATTGCTGGCCGATAGTACTGACTCAGTAATTATGTCCTGACCATAGTAGCGTAGCAAGTAGGCGTTGAGGCTTACTACGTACAGGATGTCTGTCTCCCACATGTACCGTGCTTGCTCGTCTGCCTAGCCGCCGCAACTTTGATGCTCGAATGATGTGAAGCGGTCAGAACCAGTCGCATATACCTGCGACTTTGCTTGTAGTTTTATTAAACAGCTTGAATAGTTGTTCTTGCAGTAATAGTATAAGTGACGCACGTGCATATACATAAACATATGCCCGCACAACGAGGATGATGGTTTACAGTAATGTCAAGGCACATCAAATCCTGACCAGGATGCGCGGTCGCCAATTAACGAGGCACTTGTGACTATGGGAACAGGCACAGCGTTCTATGATGAGTTATTTCGAGTTGTGGGGGAGGTTACGGTCACGGTTGGTATCAAGGGAGGGTTCGATGTACATTTAAGAAACTTTCAGCACATGTTCGTCATTGACTGGCGAGTGTATGTAGAGATGGGTTGGGATGGAATCCAAGAATTTCACCTCTGACAGCTGAATACTGACGCCCCCGACTATCCCTATTCACGGTTGGTATCAAGGGAGGGTTCGATGTACATTTAAGAAAAAGCTCTTTCTCTGACCTCGGGCGCCCTATATCGGACTCAAAATGCTGCATATGACGATATATGGGACGGAGGCGGCAATATCATGAAAGCATGATAGTATGTCAAGCGCCGGTATTTTTCACGGAGCAGTTGTTCATGAGTTGAATAAACCTGGAAGTCCCCAGGGCGTCTTAGCTTCGTAATATAAGTGGTATAAAGTCCTGTAAAGAGGAGTGGCTGAGCCTTACAGAACATCATGGCCACTGAAGGAGGAGAATGGCGAGTTCTGCAATCATCGATTCGATTTTCTCAGCAACTCCCACTCGTGTTCCAACATCGAAAATGAAACAATGTCATGCCATGCTCGACAGTGAAAAACACATTCGCGCTCTCTTCCCTCCTCCACGAATCCCAACTTCCTGTAGAGCTTCAACGCATTCTGGTTGTACGAAAAAGCCTGTAGTCCAACCCGGTGCAGCCCTGCGTGCTGAAACGCCCAGTCCAGTGCCCAATTAATAGCCTCCCCGCCGTATCCCTGACCCCGATATTCGGGGGAAAGCGAAATCCCGAGCGAAGCGCAGCGGTGATGGTCAGTATGAGAAGAGGAGGTGCGGAAGACGTTCAAGTGGCCGATAGGCACGGGGTCTGAATCCTTGTCGGACGCAGGCAGACAGATTATCACTCCCAGCAACGAGTCTTGAATCAATTTGAGGAATTCTTCAGCAGCTTTTTCGGGCAAAGGCCGTTTAAGGCGTTCGCTGCTCATTGTTTGGATAGTGGGATCATTGACGATCTGGCTGTGAAGGAATTTCTTGTCCGCCTCGTTAAACTCGGGAGCTCGGTAGACAAGGCGTTTGGAGCTGAAATGCAAGAGTTCTGGACCCATGATGGCACATTCGAGGAATTCAAAATACTTGCCTCAGCTACTACCGTTTACGCGCACCACTGGTTTATATACCCAGTACGCCGACCGGTGTCCAGATTGGGTGCCCGCCTGTTAGCGCTGCAACCTTGTGATAGCGGCAATCCTTCGGTTTACTGCCGCATCTAATATAAAAAGAGGAAAAACGCTCTGTCAGTTCAGTACGATATAGAGCGAACGCTATCAGGCACTATATCTTTTCTTTTTTTCCTTTGCAGATCAGGGACTCTACCCGATGTTCTAGCACTCCCAGGACGACTTAACATCGGAGCAGAGGAAAGTGACAGTAAAACACTACTATCAGAAATAGCGTCTCACTAATAATGCCAGAAATTTATTCATGCGGCCAAGAGATACCTAAGCCCGGCCGGCTGTCTCAAAAGCCAACCCTACATCGATTATTGGCTGTTAATTAGCTATTGGCTTGGTTTTGCAATCACCAATTAAGTACACGCCTTTTCCTGGCTTGTTACTCATCAGTTCCCTTGTACTCGGCCAGCGAAAGCTCTATGCATATTTATGTCCTTCATTAACGGCGGAACTAGATTGCTGGAGATTACTGGTCCTAGTAAGCCCAGCAGACCTCTGCGCCGGGAGAGTCAATAACTTACCCGCCATCCCCTCAAGGTTGCCTTTCAATTAACAGCTTGATTTTATCAAGTGCCCTCTGGCTGTAAATTCACATTTCACTGGTTGGGGCTAAGAATTCGATCAATAAGGGAAAGAAATGCGGAGTTTCTGCCTCATTCCTAGTTACTATGGTGAGTAAATCCCTAGCAGTAACTATATATCCCAGATCTACTGGTTAATCGATCATGACATAACCCGTGACGGGTCCAAGGTCAGGACCCGTACCCAAAACGTGTTAACCCGCGCCGCCAAGAACTTATTCTGCATAAATTACCTTAACAGGCTATATTCTCTACATAGGCTTCAAACATACCAGGGTTTCATAGCGTTTTTGTACTGTTTGCCAACCAGCGGGTTACCTAAACCTGACCCATGACGGGTTGCGTCAGGCCTACTGCAATTTACTGACACTCTCCATCTGTAAGGCATCCTTATATGCCTTTGCTCTCGACTCCAACCGAGAGACGAGTAATGGGAATCAACCAATGAAAGGGCTTGAAAGGTCCTAAAGGATTGCTTGGAGATTTCTGGATACACGATGGCAGGAACGTTGTAAGGCGCTCGGGACAACGGTATACGGACAGCTGTCGGGGCGCCGGCGGCAGCGACTGGCCAGATACCTAGTCGGTTCGATAGGGCAGATAGTCTACAAGGAAGATGCAGAGAGGAAGGTAGGTCAGGACAGAACACAACAAATCGCTTGGGGAGCTAGGTCGCTAAGAATCTCGGCGACTCTATGTATGTGGTAATCTGTCGTCGGTCCTCAGTCAGTTAAACATCGGCCGCATAGTTCGCTTCGTCCGGTCATTGATGCTCGATGAGCCAATTGCCTATCTGGCTCGGCAGTTTATGCCTGACGGATCAGGTGTCCGTCGGTCTAAACATCTTCATTTCCCTCCGGTAATGTTGACTTGAATTCTCCACGAAATGTCGTCTGGTCAGGGTCAGAAATTCGTGGCCTAATTGAAAACAACTACCAGTTAAACCTCTGGCTTGGGATTGGCCGGCGGGGGTGGCGTTCGTCAACAATCATGGCGCGGCGATATCGCCCAGGACTAATATTGACGCAAAAATGCAGTGGTTATGACATCCCTATATAATCCTTCAGTGTCCGCGTAGATCAACGCGATCGACGCAGCTGTTTAATTTCGCTATGCCGCTGCACATTTTAGGGCTCCAACACCAGTTGTCACCTGATTCCTAACAATCGCTCGGCCCATTGTGATATCCCACCGTAAGTCCCGACCTAGAGCTTGCTCCTACCCATCTCAGGTTGGTTTCTAGGCAGCTGTCACCCTGCAAGAATATAACAGCTTGTCTGACCATCTTACCGACTTGTTATGACAGGGCGTCAAAAGCCTCGCCAAGAAGATCACGGGACAATGACAACCAATAATTTGCCAACCATGACAAGGATACTCATCCCGAACACGAGCCTGGGACAAGGAATAACATAGGGAAAATGTCGGGGCATACTGCCATCCGATGCCGCCTGCCCGTCGGCTTGAGCTCGCTTAATCATCATTTAGTAAGCTAGATAACATAGATAGGCGGCCATGCCAGCAAGTACACAGGTCACATGAACTTTTCCAAGGGAGCTTGTGATGTCTACCCCTTATTATATAACTGCCAAGACTGTTAGTTAGTATTATTAAATTGCATGACCTGCTTAAATATCTTATTAAATTTTATTTATTTTTCTTATTTTTTTTCTTGTTTAATATATTAAGCAGCTAGCAACTACTTAACAAAATAATTGTTATGGCACGACGTCGGGCTTTGCCGAGGAAAGATCACGGGACAATGACAGCCAATCGACGAAGGCAGGATGCCTGGAAGAACAGGCACCAGATCACGTGACCTATAGGTAATAAGGAAGGAGTAGATACGTCGCAGTGTAGGGAAGCTACGCATCTACGCATGTGCAACATGGCTGCGCAGGAGATGGAGGGTTATATAAGGACACTTATGACCTTTGTAGATAGCTTTCTATCTTCGCAACTAAAACAAATTGTTATTACAGAGTTACCTTCAGCACCAACTTGTCAGCACTTAACTCTACAAGATTAATAACTTGGTTATTTATCTTGGCCCTGCTTTCCTCTGTATGCTCATACTGTTAGGACCGTGGCTAGTCGCCATACTAGCTGGACGTGGCTGAGATCAGGTAAGAGTCAATCGAGGTTGCGGAGTCTACCAGAGGTTACCAGGGTTGGGAAGACTTGAGAGGTCAACCTTTCAGTAACACGACACTAACAAAGTAAGTTGAATCATTTAATCAGTCTCATATCAGGGATTTAGGCTCAGGGTATGTTAAATGACGTCTACTCATCCCTTCCGCTGGCAGAATATCCTTAAGACCTACCCCGCTCTATCAGGCTTATCTAAGGCTTTTCTGAAAACAATTCTCCCCACCCCACCAACACTTATTCCAAACACCAAAGAGATCACGGGACAATGTCATTTGACTTTCTTACTAGCAGTTATCTGCAATACAAAGCAGATACTGATGCCGTGGCAAATTGGCTAGTCGCAACTGCGAAAACTTGTGGCTTCCCCGTTGATACCTTGGGCACCACTGCCGACCGCAGTGATAGTGCCGCTACCCAATCGTCCAAACGGTTGAAGGGAAAGGCAAGAAAATTGGCTCGCGAAGCCGCTAGGATACCTGCATCTACTCAGACAGCAAACCTTACGAAAGCCAAGCCGAAAAATGTGATCGCCTTGAAGGATTTCATTGCTCTGTCAGACTATATTGCTGCGTCCACCAATCCGGTAGTCTCCGTCCCAGCCAGTTTCGTCACTGTCCTTTAACAAGCCATCTCTATGCGGCGGGAACATGGTGTCCACGCTGAAGCAAAACGCTCTTCGGGCGCCTTTTTACAAAAGCCGTCGATCCAGCACAATTATTTCATTGGAATTCTTGAGCATGTTTGGCAGGTCTTGAAACCTCGCATGCCCAGCTATAGCACAAAGGATTCCCTGACTCAATCCCCAGAGGACGATTCCGGGGAAACACAGGATGGCAATCTGGCTAATAGGTTCGGGGCCCTTGACGTGCAGGAACCGTCAGAGGCTTTCCTGAAGGCACCTGATGCTATCCTGCCGTTACCAAGGGACGACAAGGCAGAACCGGAGTATGAAGCCGAGCGACCGCGTGATTTCGATGAAGCGTATTTGCGTTCTGCCTTCTCCTCCGGGACTTGCAAAAGATGCAAGCAGTCATTAAACACACCTGGGAGGGTTACCGGCTCGGCAAGTTCGACCTGGTTGCGGCATCTCTTATGACAAATAGTGCCATTGGTTTCGTCCGAAATATGGAGGAGGAGATCCAGCCGCTTTTGGATGCACACGGAGGTGCTATGACAATTCTTTTCAGGGCTTATGCGACCATGTGTCTCCTGAAAGGAGAAGACCCGGAAGCCCGACAGCAGTTCGGCGACCCGGTCAATTTCAGGACCTACGACATTGCTGAGTCAATATTCCTACCTACATTCATCCTGATCGACTCGTTCTGCGACAACGTCGACAAACACGACAAAAGCCAGATTCTGCCTTACAAGGCAGGGTATTTTGGCACCTTTGATAGGGCCAGCAATCGGTCGAAGAAGAGCGGCAGAGGTAGATTTGACGAGGATAAATTGGTTATGTTGGAAATCCTCTCCGAATTCCTGTTCTTGCATCGCCTCGTCCCCTCACCAGAGCCACATGAGGATGATATAACGCGCGGGCTACGGCAGATGTTTGACACGCACAGGAAACCGCTGTGGCTTACCTTTGGCTGCCAGGTCTTCCTTGATATTCACCACTCGCTGCGGGATGACGTGGAAAGAGGGTTCCGCGACGCCACAATGTCATCTAAGGTGATCGAAAACTCCATCAAGCTGAATAAAGAATTGCACTCCAAGCTCCGAATTAAAAATTGGCCAAATGCAAATGACACAGCTATTGAGATCCTGCTCAAGGATATCTCCTCCTGGGTTTACCATGACTTCACAAAGTCAATAAAGTAAACATACGGGCTGTGGACTCCGTCCGAGAGTTTCAAACTGGCAAAGTGGCACCCGCTCCTTTGCGGGACCTGGACATACAACCTCAAAGCCCGTTACCAAGATCTTGCCATCAGATTCCAGGCTGCATGGGGGTCGATCATGTACTCAGCACACCTGTATAATGCCCTTCGTCAAGAAAAGTTAATGTCGAGGCAGTGGGTTGACCTCGACTTTGTGCTTAGCTGGCACAAAGAGATCTTCGTCGGCGAGCCGCCTCAGAATCCCGAAGACTATTTGAAACAATTTGAACTTGGTGTTGGGTACTCTGCTGCGTTGTTCGCCAAAAGCCGGCGGCAGACGGGTACGTTACCGGCATCAAAGACCGGGCCGAAGAGCATTCAGCCCACCGCACCCGTCTCGCGGATGTTTATCGATCGGTATGTCCACGGATCGGGACAGGATAGATTCAGCGAATCAGATATGAAGCGGATTCTGGCCAGAGGTGTATGGAAGAATAACGACGAGGATCAAGAGGGGGGCGCATCCATCTCGATGAAACGCAGCGCCACGAGCGAGAAGAGAATCCCAGGTGATAATGGCTCGCTCTCCCGCAGATCAAATATCATTAGATTACTCGAGGCTCTTCGCAACACGCTGCAGGCGGAAGCCCTCGAGTTCTCCTTTGATTACTTGGCTGTACATAGGAGCTGCTGGGAGATGCTCCGTGAGGTCAGCAAAGCATGCGGCCCACCCCTGCGCAGTATTCATGGGCCTGAGTATATAGAGAGTGAGAGTCAATTACCGTTCATCGTGGGCTATATTCTTATGGCTGCCACCGAGGTGGATCGGTTGGGGAAAGCGCTGGCAAACGAAGACAAGGCGGTAAAAAGTCAGATTATGGCCACTGCAGGGCAAGTGGTTGAAAAATTGATGGAGACACCTCTTCAGAGGGTTGCGGTGGAATCTCTTGCTAAGCAGGGGTATCATATTGCTTCTGAGGATCAGGAAGGAGTGCGGTAAACGGTGTGATCGAACAAGCAATACCCATATTATCACATTAGGACTCTGTGCAAAATAACCAGCCACATCTGAGCTGTAGCTGCTTGCTTGATTGACTACTTTACAGCATGTCGTGTTAGGTTATCCAATGGCCCTGGGATAATAGTAGGGCTTTCAAGTAGTCTGCCTCATAGGGACTGATCTGACTGCTACAAAGTTTCGCGTAAGTAATTTCAGCGTATCGACATTGTATACGGGTCGACATAAAGGTTAGGCTATTGAATTGGTTAATGTGGTTAAACCTGATATAATTCCAGCCAGATAGCCATGGTATGAGGCGCATCAATATCCTTGGGATTCTTTGGCAACATACCGCAATATTGACACTGAATCCCTACTGTGGTCAGTCTTCTGGGCTTTATGGTAAAGCTGATTGCTGCAAGCAGATCAGCAATCAATTAATCACTTAATCAATCGGGGTCAAGGGGCGGCGGAACGGGACCAACGGGGAAAGGGAGTAGGCGGCCAAATGGCCGACGAACTGTAATAGTTATAATCGACCTCGACTACGTCAGAGACTGACAAGGCAACTAATTACTAATGGGATGAGGATGAGAGCGATGGATGCAGTGCTATTCTTCACGGGTTAGGATATTTCAAAAGTTGCTATATGAATTAGCTCTATAACCAAGTCAGATGGTACGAGACTATCAATACATTCTGACTATCGAAAAATAGATGCATGTAGAAGACTAGAAGCTATATTTATACCCAGGTACACCTTCGACCTGATACTTCAGGCGAAACGGTCCTCCACTTTTCCTGACGCTGGGCAGGTCCTACGAGAACTGTTTAGTAGACAGGCACCTTGAAGGCAGGGAAAGAGTAGGTCCAAGTCTCGATCGACTTCGCGTCGCTCACACACTCGAAGTCGTCGCTACCATCCTTCCATAGAGGGCGCTTGGGCCACTGGCAGAGCATCTGAGTTTCACCTTCATAGGTGCCGGAGGTGACGGTGGCGTTGAGACGGGATGGCTTGACGCCATTCTCAACCCAGTCGATCATGATCTGCATGTTGTTCTGTGGGTATGGGCCGGGCTGCAAGGAGTTGGAGCCGCAGTGGGCAGCGCCGGGGATGAGGTAAAACTGGTACCAATCCTGCATCTCCTCAAGGCTCTTCTTGTACGAAACGTCCGGGTACATGATGCTGCGCACCGCCTGCCAGTAGTGGACCGAGCTGGCAGCGGGGATCGAAGGGTCAGATTCGCCATGGTAGTGAAGGAGCTTACCTCCGCTGCTCTGGAAGGTGGTAAGGTCGGGGAGGGTGGTCTGCAGGGAGTCCATGTACCGAACCATACCGGTCTCCATCCACTGGATCAAGGTGTCGTAGGTAGTGTTGTCCAGGCTCTCAAGGTTGTCCAGCTGAAGAAGCTCCACCATCTTGGCCACGAAGACACCTCCGGTGGACTGAATCGTAAGCTCCCACTTTCCGGTGTCGGAGTTATAGGTGGTGTCGGCATCAGAGAGCTCAGAGCCGATCTGCCAGGAGAGGTAAGCACGTTCGCCGCGGGTGCTGTGCAGACCATCATATATGGCCTGCGCAACAGCAACACCTTCCTTGCTGACAGTGCCGTTCTGGGCAGGCTGGTAGCTGGTCGTGCTTCCATCGGCGCGCTTGCTGAAGCCGAAGCCAAGGGAGGTGTAGTTCTGCTCAGCGCAGTAATACGACTCTCCAATAACAGACGAAAGGTCAAAGTTTAGCATGCAAAGATCCGTGCGGGAGATGACACCGTCGGTACGTCCATCAAGCGGGTCACACGCCTCGATGGTCGCGTTGACAATCTTGGCCAATTCACATGGAGGTGGGTAGTAGTCAAGTGTATACTCAACCTCCGCTGGGAAGAGGTGGTTGACTTGCTGCTGCGAGTGGCGGAAAGCCGGGGCACCGGTGATAGCACCATCATATTCGTCTCCGTACCGCTGAACCTGGCTCATACCCTCACGGCCACCGTCGGAGCATCCCTCGTAGTAAGTGTACACCTTGGCGTCAGATGACTTGCCGTAGAAACCGCGGGTCAAGGCTTTTCCAAGCTTGGTCATTTCGCCGAGAGCCTGGTATGAGAACATGTAGGTAGCATCCCAGTTGATGCTCCCATTGCCGTAGAGAACAACTTCGTCGAATGAGTAGTCAAACGCATCGTATCCAGCATCGGTAGCGCCGGACACGGCACCATACTCCAGTCCGCCGGTAGCATCACTAGAAAGAGAGTAGCCGCCACCACCCGCGACGTAAAACCGGTTCTTGAACTCGCTAGGACTGGGGAAGGCATACTTGACAACCACCTTGTCGTTCTTGCCGGTATGTGTGTATGTAACCGTCACGTTGCAGTAGTCGTAGGAAGACGAAGAGCCGCCCATTGCCATGCCCCCAGACGAGGAGCTGGAAGCAGAACTGGCGTTGTACACGCTGGCGGTGGTGAGGGAAGGGAGCAAGTCGATACCGAGGAGGGTGCCATTCGTCGGAAGGATGGAGCGGACGTGCGAGACCGTACAGACGTCAGCCAGAGACTTTGCGCTGGCAGCACCGGTAGTGGCCAGCGCGAGGATGATGTTACGCGAATGGCGCATGTTCAAATACTAAACAACAAACGAAATAGCCGTGAAAGAATGAATCGAAGGTGAGATAGTAAAGAGCGAACTGGCCGTCAAAAAAGGCAGGACGCCCTCTGTTTATAACCACGTAAAATGCCCAGGGGCCATAGTGATCCTACTCAAAAGCTGTCTGTATGGACTCATCACGGGCCATACCTCAACCTTGGAACTACACCGAAGCAGAGCCACCCAACCCGGCACAGAATTGCGCGTCGTCCACGACAATTGTGGCTGAAACTTCATAAGCGGCGAGTGGACAGAGCCTGCCAAGCCAGATCCGTCCCTCTAGCTTGGTGGGTAATAATTCTGCTATTTGCCAGGAGTATTAGATATGGTATCGATAATCGTCTGCTACAGACATCAGCCCCATCCCGGGCAGGGCAGGCGTTCCGCAGGCCGTTCCGAAGTCATTCCGATCGCTCGCCAGTACCACTTTTCTAATTAATGTTGGTTAAGGAAGTAATTAGGGCAGAACATAATGCCGGATTCGGGCCGGATCTACGTCAGATACTGAGAAAGTCTAAACTCGCTAGTGTGCCTCGTGCTGAAGATCATCGTGCGTAGTCTAGAAGTTGCACATATTGCCTGTACGGAGTCGGACTGTCCACAAAATCAGGGCTCGGGATGAGGTCCCAATGGAGGCAGGTTTCGGCATGCCGTTCTCGGCCCACCTGGCTATTCTTAGACGAAGACCCAAGCCCGAGGCGAGTTCGAGGATCAAGGTAGGCAAGTATACTCGCCTACAACTATCTATCTACAGCTGGAATCAGCTGTCCGTGAACAGTCAACAACAAATGGACATACAGTTTAGGCACTCCATATTCCAAAATTTCCACGTAAAACTATTCCAATCTACTAATCGCTAATGGATTCAAATTTTGAGGAAATGTGGAACAGCATGCCACAGTACGGTGCCTCTAATTTGTGGGGATAGTGTGGGAGGATTGTGGTGTGGGAAACCCGTGTGGGTGGATTTCCGATCTTCGGACTCAATCAGGCAACGCTTGTCTGAGCCTTGGCTATGTTCTTGTTTTGAATGCTGTTCTGAGTACAACCATCAGTAAAGCACTCTGGCTCGTGTCCTGCCGTAGAGTTACATGCAACAATATATAAATGCTATGGGAGTTCGAGAGCCGGTTTGTTGGACCTTGAAAAACCGTACGAGACGCCCGTACGGGATAAACCGGCGCGCTCCCTACTTTTCGGCTCTGACATATTCCTGAAAGGTGGGCGTAGGTAGGTATACAAGGTACAGAGTACGTAAGCCTATCTCAGAACGTAAACAAGCACAGCTGGAGAAAGCTGGTCTAGGTCTCCAGGTGTGCGGTAGGTATCAGGTATGTGTACATATCGTCGACTTGCAAAATCTACTTGATATTATGCCTCTCCACAGTCTTCCCAGACGGGACAACCTATCTACGGAGTGGCTCTAGTCAGCGCCCTTGCCCCTGTCTATTCCGCGTTCTGTACTCCATACAATGACACTGCTGTAGACTTGCAGTTTAGATCCATTCAGCGCGCTATTCCCACCGCTGTTCTGACACTTACACTTTTCAGGCACCCCGTTGGAGGTTCTTTTTTTGGGGGGCACCTGCGTTGTGGATGGGATTGATAGTTGGCCTCGATTCCCAGAGGTATGTTGTCAGCCCCCCGTAGAAGGCGTGATATGGACAAGGTTGGTCACGGCTGCTATCAGATATATCAGACGTTGTGGCTGATAGATTCCTACAACGTCATGCTCATAGTTACTGTCCAAGTTGTCTAGCGTTTGATAATCAGTCCGCGCAACCCGCGCGTGTTAGTGTCGGACCTCCAACGAGAGATCTCGGGCAAATTTCGGCTTTCATGAGAATAGATTTAGCCAGTCTATAAACGCCAGGTAGCATTCAGTACGGAGTACATTCATCATACAGATATCAAATTGTACGTCATAAGACCCACATGAACCCCCTTCCCGTCACCACGTACTGGCATGGCACCCAGCCGCAGATGATCTGGCCAGCCTTCTGCCCTCTAGTCGCTCGTGTCACCGCGAATTTCCCTAGCTGTTGGCGGCTCATTCTACCTTGTGCTGCGTTGCACATGTTCTCAGTGATGAGCGACATTCGACAGGACGTTGAGGTTACCGTTTAGATTGCGACCAAGATCGGTGCTGCATACTGTTAGATTGCGCTTTCGCCCCAGCGAGTTCAGCGGTCTGTTGTAACTAGCGCAAAAGCATTAGCGTCAGAATGTGGCTGAAGTAGTAGTCGTCAAATTCAGATTTTGAGCTGGGTGATTATCCCTTCCCTGGAACGATCCGGAGCTTCCCTACGCCCTAACCGGCTATTGATCCTCCTAGAGACAGCAATAGTGGGTCTCCAATTGAATCGAGTTCGCCCACACTATGCAGTTCCCACTGGGCCTCTTTGCATATACATCTTCCGGAAGCAGATTATCTAGGATTCTAGAATCAAGCTTTGGCGAGACCCACGTCGGAATTAGGGTTACTGACCGCCGTACATCGCGGCGCTATCCCACCCCATAATCTCAAGCAGCTGGCCTTGTCTACATAAAGCAAATTCCACGAGTTTGAAGTCCATGCAAACGAGGATAAAGGGGTCGAGCTCGCAGGTTCAGGAATCCATAGGCCAAGACCAGCTGAAACAACAACAGCAAACAAACAAGGCATTGAAACCAGCTTGGGCGATGGGTCAAAGAATCAGATATTGGAGAGGTAGATACAGGCTATTGTATCGCTTATCTTCTCGTGAATGGAATGCCGTGGACTGACGTGGCGTCGTGGAAGTGAAAGTGACGCAGAAAAAGGTCGAGTCGATAATTCTGGTGTTGGGATGGTGCTCGGCGCCTATGGGAGCGGCCTGGATAATACCCTCTGTTTTCGGTCGTTTTGGGTAGAACAACACGGTAAGAAGGAAACCTAGAAGATAGACAGCTGCAGAAAGGTGGTATTAGAAAAGGATTGCATGTTGAGGTTGCTGCGGGCAAGAGATATATGGTGGATTCGCCGACGAGCAAGCCGGAACACGTCGAACCATACGACCCTTATTTATCAAGTGGCCACTTACCACCGATTTGGAGCACTTATCCTGACTTCGTGATCGAGGGTATTCGGACAACGATGACCATGGATGCTGTTTCTAACTGCTCCTGTTTAGGCTCGTTACATCTTAGATGAATGGAGAGGAACATACCACAAGTAATTGTGTTTTATCTCACGATAAATGTCGTACGGCGGTATATTAATACACACACACACACACACACACACATATATATATATATATATTTGTATGTATGTATGCATCTATAAATGAGTTAATATGATCACATTCCCATAATAAAACCCAACTATCAGTGGATCCTTACCCAAACCTTGCCCAGTTCGGTAATCTAGAACGCGAACCCCTTTGAAGCCCATCTTAGAATATGCCGGTACGAGCCTGTGACTTGGGTACTGCTATGATGAATGTATAACGAACCAAGAGTTAGTCTTGAGTAAGCAGTGGCTTCAACCAATGAACCCGTGCTTTGGGGGTCAACTGGCACCCGAGTCAAAGTTATATGCCACTTTTGGTTGGTTCATATTCTAAGTTGTACTGACCAGATTATATCTTTGTGATAGGGATTTGTGTCATTTGCGGTGAATATACATACATGTCTTCTACATGAAGGCCAACACTGAATTTAATTCAGACACCAGCTACTGGTTACGAGGAGATCTAGGTATTGTAACTCTCTACATCTTTTTTGTGTGACATAGATCTAGTTGGTATTGTCACCAGTCTAGATCCTTGAGACTTCCTTTGAACCACCTAATTGCCCTCAAGCGATGCATGAAGCCTCTATATGGTCAACAGGACTTATGAAAGATGACTGATTGGTTTTCAGTGTGTTCTACTTACCTATACTTGAAGAAACATGTACGCACACCATCCAAGCTTGTTATCCTAAATTCTCGATCTGTGAACCGGCATCAAGTGTTAGATATCTCCATCTTGAACCGCATCCGCAGGAGATTTGCTTAAGGTAGTCCTCCATTACAACGGGATACAACTCACAATAGCGCCGACATCAATTGTTGACCCCGTTCTATGACACAAGCTGGCCGGTGCGGCACGGCATTTTGACAAGTCAGTATTGATAATGAAGAGGAAATCTGAATGAAATTCATAAAATCTACTAAAATTTCACATGGGGAAGAGGATAAACTTAATGTACGTTGCGAGGCAACCCGAACTCCAACGGTAGTCGCCGCTATGTTTTAAGTAATCCTGATCAATATCATCTCAGCAAGGGTCATCTAAGGTGCACCTGCATAACGCCTCCGTTGTTAAAATATAAATTCTGGGAACTTCTATTATAACCACCGGGGGCTCAAGAGTTGCCACTCTTTAGCTTCCGGCTGCATTTTCTAACGTGAGACTCTCCTGCCATTGTCCCTTAGATTCTAGTGCCAAGGTGGGCGTAAGGACCGAATATCGGTAAAAGGTAACGGTTGTGAAAACTTCAAGACTAAAAAGTGTCCCAGGCAGACAATAAGATCTACCAAGGTCATAGGTTATTGATTCGAATAGTAGACATTACTATACATAATGCTAAATAGCTGACGATATGTGATTAACTCCTCATATTCAAGTCATTCATCATTGAGGTCAAATCCTCCCCTGGGTCTCCTTCATTCTCCCTCTTCAAAATCGATTCGGTATTGAAACTTAGGTCTCTGAGCAACCATCCCTTATGTAGTTTTTGTCTTATTTCCCTTTGCCAAACCTCACTACAAGCAAGCCTCCACAGCTCAATGAACTCTTCAGCCTCGTCCTGGGTGTTGAACCGCTGATGGCATGCTGACTTGAATTTATCGATAGCCTTTTTGGCATGTCTACATCACATTAGAGCGTTCAGGAACCAGCGGACGAAGTTCATACTCGTAGTCCCTGAATACCCCAGTGGTTCTCCCATACGCTACCGCGTAAAAATTTCCTTTCAGGCCCAAGACGGCCTTACTCTCTGGATTGCTTTTGATGACTTCACTAAACTCGCTAAAACCTCTTTTGTGCATGGAGTTCCGAGCTTCTTCAAGAGTATTGAAACCCTCATGGTCCGCGCCGTGATACTCCTTCACCCTAGGATGCGCCTGGGCCCTGAGGAACCATAATTAAAACACATGTCTCACAGAGTGGTATTACATACCAAGAGGAGACTATAGTAGGTTGGTCTACACGGCCTTTGTAGATCGCGTGATAGTTTTTTTGGGACATTTTAAACTGAGCAAACCAATAATCAGAGTTTGCAACAATGGGAAGTGACAGACTAAATCAGTGAGACATCGACCTTCGACAAACAAATAGCTGTTGTAGGACACCTACAAGGTGTATAACCCTAAAAAGAAAAGGGGTGGCCAAACCCAATGCCTGATGCAATAGCTCCGGGCCTCTAGGAGACAACCTAAACCAAGGCGATAAATGCTATTGGGGCATATTTATGTCCAGGACTTTTAGGACACCCACCTCCACAGCCACGTCACGATTTCTAAGCGGGGTAGGTGAAATCCCAGTGTAACTATATATCCCTTAATGGCTTCCTGCATATGGCGACGACGCCATACTCCCCTGGCAATCAACAGAATCATGACAAGTTTACTCTGTCAGTTGGTAGCAAACGAGCTTTGATGAATGAGTTGGCATCCAGACATTGGCCACCCCGATTAAGTTTGGCAGAAGAACCCCTTGGATCAGAGAGAAGTGTCTTTTTTGTTAGGTTGAGGTAGGGCGACGCACTCACCAAGCTGACCATTTTTCGTCTAACTGTGAAGGCCCCTCAAGGATAACTTATTAATACTACCCCTGATTGCTCGGATTTTAGAGAGGCATAATTCCGTAAAAGCAGTCGTGTCCCAAATTGTGTACCGCAATTCAGGATTATCCATAAATTACCGTCTTCTTGAATCTCAGATCTGCTTCAGTCGTTGGCCCATGGACGTCTGTTAAGTACTAAATAATATTAGAGTACGCATGAGTTTGGTTGGCCTGCTTACCTATCTCAGATCCTACCTAGACTTATCAACTGCTTAGTATATATTGCCCAAAGTGACAAGACAAAGAGGATTCTTCTCACTCCTATATACATGGCCAGGATTCGGGTGGTGCCGCTCTGACACGCAAGTAGTTTGGCCGCTTTATACTCATGCAAATGAGTATGATTAGGGTAAGAATAAAAATATATGATAAGCGGGTGTAATCCTACCTTGTATATCTGCAGTCTTACATTGTTGACTAAGTATTATGTCAAGATCTTACAATTAACATTGCCTAGTAAATTATTCTTTCCTTATCAAATATCTAACTGAGCTTTAGTCCTTATATCCAAAGTCTTCCTATATACTCCGCCGAGCATCTGGCTCGCCACTTCCGGAAAATGCCTCCATCAGACTCAAAATTGGATGAATTAATAAGTCAATTGCCTGTTTATACCTCTATTATCTTGAAATCTCTTGGCAGCTATTGCCTTGTTTGTCACAGTGGAACCCCGGTCACCACCCTAGCCCGTACGGGTTGCTGAAGCATGGCATCGTTGTCCCTGATCACGACTCGCTGGTCGAGAGGATCACCACCCACACCAGCCTTTTGCAACACTGATATTTGCCATACTCGTACGAGCCAGAGAGAAATAGCTGCACTAATAAACATAAAACCTGTAAATATCTAGGTGTGCAAAACGTTGGTGCCGCTGTCGGTGCGTAACCAAAGGGCGGCCGGTGCAGCAAATGTGCTCCGGATGACCACCGAGAGCCAGAATAGACAATATAGATGGTAGGAGCCGTAAAACCACAACCTCAGCGCCTACCGGAACAACGGTGGTCGTGTAGGTTGCGGAAACAGTACGGCCGATCAGGGCATATAAAATGAGGACCCCAAAGCTTTTGACAAAAATCCAAATTACAAGAGAGAAAAGGCCAGCTAGAAAGGTAGAAACGAGTTCGGCGTTAATTAGTTCGAATGAGTCACTGATGTACCCAATAACAGGTCGGCCAAGCCCTGATCCAAGATAGAATAGAGCACCAAAAATCGAGCTGGGATGAGGTGAGGCCCACGGTGTTTGCATAGCTGGGTATCGAGAAAAGAAGACCACATAGCCCATCACGCTGAAGCAGCCCCAGGCTAGGGTGAGTAGAAAATCTGGCCGTTGCAGAAAAATCGCATGGAAGGCATTTTGCGCACCGCCAATGGCCTTATTTCGATCCCTGATAATGATAGCGGAGGAGCTGCACGCAACAGCTGACACAATAGCCAGGATTCCGAAAGCCCAACCAGTACCCTATCTCTGGATGATGGAGCCGGAACCCAACGAGTGAACCAGACTCCGATTCCTGATCCCGCTGTCACAATTCCGCGCGCAAGGAAACGTCGGCGGACGAACCATCGAAGGACGATACCAACAGTAGCATCGAACCGCATTTTCTATCCCGAATCCAAAACATACGGCCTGACTTAAAGCATTTGTCAAAACTCAGTCGGCAATGACGCTCCAAATAATGCTACGCTTTAGAGTATAATTCATATCACCAAGGTAGTCCTGATCCCCATTTTCAAGCAGTGACCGTTGCGACTGGAGTGCCATACTGAAGGAAATGCCTCCGACAAATGCAAAGTCAAGGTCTGATGCTCCTGAAAATGTATCTGTAGTCGGATATTGTGCCAAATATACTTCATATAACGACTTGCAATGAACATTAGCAAATGAAGTATTGTCTCAGGGCACGAGACTCTACACTATTAATACCCCAAGTATATGGGCATTGATCAAGGGTCTGTGAACACCAGCCCGGTCCAGGTCTCTGTAACGTCTTGTTCGTTAGAAATATCACTACCAGCATTGCAAAGGTAGGTGGTGTACTTTCTCATCTCGGGCATCGCAACATTGGCAGGCAGTGCTCCTCGCGGCTTTGGTATGGGGAAGGTAGGTTAATCACCCCATGCCGATTTTTCAACAATAAAGGCTGCTTGGCAATTTTAGCGTTAGTGCAGCGATAGGATCCAGTTCCCCTCCTCAATGGGGCCGGAATTTGTTTTGCTTCTGGGAATGCTTCCTCGAGAGTCTATGAGCTTGCCCTCCTGCGTGGTCTCACTGTCCGGGCCTTGGTGAATGCCAGGGCAGGCACATTATCCAGAGTTTGGATTTCCAGCTCCCGGTTCAGCAGTTCTGTTCATGGCATGTTGTTATCGATCCAGTCTTATTGTAGAACATTTGAATTAGGCTAAGAATCTGAGTATAAAAGGTTGCCCTAAAATAAGAAGTCCAGCCACGGCCGTATGATTCAACATATGCAAATTCCTAATATTCTCAACCTTAAAAATCATCTATGGTCAACAACTTTCCATCCAACAATTTCCCAATGTGTGTTTTGTCAACCTCCTGCCCATCCTTTCTAATTTGCGACATGAGGACTTTCAGGAATTTAAGCGGGCTTTTAGAGAACTTAGCCTTGTCGGGTGTCATGATAAACCCGTCCGGGGACACGGTCAGACCATCTGGTGCAGCGTAATATGCGATCCCAAGAAAGCTGCATATCTCATGATATTCGTCAATAGATGAGATATAGAGCTGACCAGCAAAAAGATTCAGCTGTATCCTGATCGCGGCTGGAATGTCCAAAACAACAGTATCCGCCTGAGGTACAGTGTAGAGGTCGAGTTTGTCAAGGGCCGGGAAATTTCGGTTTTGACGCGGCGCGTATAAGTGCACCATGACCTCCTTAGATTTCCTGATCTCAGAATGTAGTTCGTTCGCTTCATAAGGGCTTATGACTATCATGTGCTTTACGGTCTTTTCGTTCCGTCTGGAGGAAGAATCGGCGATGCCCGTGAGCACCCATTGGACGGGCCGTTGGTAATCGTCCATGGTGGATGAAAGCAGCTTGGGCACCTGAACTGTCCTAGCGAAATCTCTTGTGACAAGGAGGCCTGAGGTGGGCTCAGCCACGTCCGAGTGCTCTGCAAACTCGGACACGTTCAGGTACTTCGCTGCTGAAGTATCGGCTAGAGCCTGGAACGCGGGCATAAATGCGTCTGATCCTTCCTTTAATATTCCAGTTGCCACAAAGTAACGCAGGTCGGGGTGGACTGAGTGATCTTCAGGTGTGGCTGGAGGTGGCCTCTGGACTTCTCGTTCCTGCTCGACTTCTGGCGCGAGTTGGCGTTCCTGTTCTTCCTGTAGTTGTGTGGATCGGAAGTTTATGTCTTTAAACTCGCGGCACCTCTCTAGGATAAGACGAATGTTGTCATTGTCATCATTATTGGACTGGATAAATGGCGGCGCATCGTGGTCAGAACGGGGCCGATATCTTTGTTCGATGGACTGGGATTCTTGCTCAAGGAATCCCTCTGCTAGGGTTTGGGTCATCTTAGTCTCACCATCACGACGGGACCTGTTCCAGAGATTGTTTTGGCGCTCAAAACGTTCTCCCTGGATTGCCCATAGCGGTATACTACGCTGCATGTCGACCCACGTCTCTGATATCGCCCAGCGCAGCACGTCCGCTACATTGATGTCGTTCCCGCTCGGTTTTTCAACGATGGAGAGGATCTTCAACTCGATCTCCTGAGGGACGCAGAAGACAACGGACTGCCCCTTGCCCAATTTCCTCATCCTCATGCATGCTGTACAATCAATCAGTAAGCAGTTCTTGACTAATTCTAACTTTGGTAGTCTTACCTTGCACCAGCTTGTCTTTCGTTAAACCAGCTCCAAGAGTTACGGCAGCTCTATAATGTTGGGGCAATCTCAAGTCAATACCTCTTGTATGGGCCTCATCTAAGAAGACAAGGCACGCCCCCAGCTGCTTTGCAAAGGGCGAGGTTTGCAGTGGTTCGACAAGCCCAGTGCGGTCAACAACGCAGAGCTCGTCACCGTCACTGACATAAACGACGGCTTGTGCCCATCCCTCGTCAGGGACCATTCTTAACCAGGCCTTGGCTACCTCGAGGTTGGTCAACTCCAGAATCTGGGCGCCCACGTCAAGAACAACCTGCGTCCGTGGAGCCAGACTCACAACCAGATCAAGCAGGGCTTCCGCGTCTGATTTGGCCCCTTTCACATCGCGCGAGGGGATAGGGACAATCGAGTTCTCCGGTCGTAGGAGGTATTCAAGCACCAGGGCATTGGTGTGGTTCTGCTCAGGGAGATCCAGTTGCGTTACACTTAGGGGAAGCGTGACCCGGGAATCGTTCGTTCCACTGAAGCCTGCAGTTGGATGTGTTTTGATCTCGCCTATATCCCACCCCGACGCGGATAGCTTGTATGGGAACTCTTTCATTTCCTTGGGGAAAATGAGATGAGCGAGGAAATAGTCAATGGCTCCTTTAGAGAACCGCAGTTTTGGGAAAATGTGCTCGACGCACTGATGTCGGTCTTGCAGATTTATCCCGCCCAACTGGCGGTATGGGTCCGACAGATTGGGTGCATCATATACCCAGGCTTGGTATTCTGTGTCAGCCTGGTCAGACTTGAGTAAATGATGAAAGGCTGCGACTATATCGTCATCTTTGAGCCCAGAGTAGTAATAGCTCAAGCACGTCAATACGATAACAACATCAGGATGGCTGAATTCAGACCGTGGTGCTGGGTTGTCTTTAGCACGGTATGGAACAGAAAGCCTTGTCGGCGGCTTCCTGCAGTCATCGGGCCCATAGTTAACCCTCCATCGTTTCTGGCTGAGGCAGGAAGCTAGAACGCCACCAGCAAGGAGGCCCCGTAACAGGAGAAGGGGATCTTTGGTGCTAGCAGTCCAAAAACTGGTCGCATTGTCACCCTCAACAGCAGCAATCTCCTCGGCTGACAGATCGATATTGAGGATGTACGAGAGAATTGCCCTCCTTGTTGCCTCTGGCTGCCTGGATATAGGCAACGAATCAATACCGTTGTTGCATATGTGATTGGCAACCAGCCTAAAAAGCTCCAGCGCCGCATTTTCGTGGAGTAGCCGTATTCGAGGGAAGTGTCCGCGTTCGTGGTCATGAATCTCCATCCATTGGGGAAAATCGGCTTTGATATCTGGGGCAAATCTCCGTACTAGACCAAGGAGCTGTTGGATTAGGGTCCATCTCTGCGGACTGAGCTCCAAGGCTCGTTGAGAACCCATGGTATAAATCAACTCAAATTTGACGCTGAAGTTTTCGTCGCTTTCATCGACCACACCACGCGAGGACGTATGAAAGAGTTCAACTATTCTCAGCAGACAACGGCCAACTTCCTCTCTCCCAGTGACAAAGCACTCCAGGCACATGAGCTTCAATGACAGTATGTGTTCAGGCTGGACTAGCAGAACACCCCCCGTTTTCATGCACTCCAGGCACATATCCTCCATTTCTGATGCTTCTTTCTCACTTATGTTGAGCGAGCGTGTCACAGGCAGGCAGTATACGCGGCGACCCAGCAGTCCACCGAGCTTGGAAATTAACATTTGAAACATTTGGCGAGATTGTGGCTTTGCCACGAGCACATAAACTAGACGTGAACCATCTGCAAGCGCAATGACTACAATAGGGACAATAACTGATGACTTGCCCTCGCCCATGTTAAGTTGCATCACGGCGTTTTGCCCTGGCTGTATGTTCCTCATCTGCCGGGCAATCTGCTCTTGGACGTCTCTGATCAGAATTCCACTCTCGATTTCTAGTAACAGCGACTCTGGGAATTCGTATGGATCCCAGTTGGAGTGCCCGGGTGTTTGGAGCTCCCGGATCAGTTCTTCTCGATGACCGACCAGGGAAGCCAGCCGTTTTGCTCGCTGGAGAGCCGTGATGGAGCGCCCGTAGGTGATAAAGCAGGCTCTCCAGCTGGGGGAAATTTGATTCCACCTCTTGCGCGTCAGTTGCTGAAGGAATAGCTCCGTCGAGAACCTTGGTGCCATGTCGACGTTAATTATTGTCTTCAGAGTGGCGCGATGAGCCGGGACTTTTTTAGCTGCCACACCGGAAAATGTCATCCTCACAAATATAGCTTTATGTATCTTGCTGTAGTGCGCCTCACAGCGTATAAGATAATCGTGGATGACATTTCTTAGCTCCTCTTCCGGCAAGGTAATTTGATCCGCATGTCTGATGCTCTGCAGTGACTTAGCGCTGTCCCGGAGCTGTTCGACGTACCGGCTTTCATATCCTGACCTCGCTTGCGAGCTCAAGGCGTTAACCAGTGGTATAAGACGCGGTGAGGGCTCCATAGGTGTGGGATCAACAAGCAATAGTTCGACTAAGTTTGGTGGCTTTGTCGGCAGAACCGGTGGTGCGCCAAGGGACTCATCGAGCACGTCGTCAATGGAGACAAACCCACGTTTTCGCCCAGGAGGACCAGCTGGCGTAGAGAACTGCGGCAAGGGCACGGCCACGATCTGCACAGGTTGACTAAAAATCACAGATGTGACCATCGTCAAGTACTCTCGGAGTTCTTTATTGTCCCACCATACAGAAAAGCTGCTCTGTACCATGTCCATGGCCTGCTGCGAATAGTAATAATCTTCGAACATAGGACTTTCCTGACTATTGGGAGTTATGGGTGTTGCTGTTGGCCACTGGGAACGCAAGCCCGCAATGAAATTGTTGAGCGCCTGTGTCCTATTCGACGATCTCGTTCGTTCGACGCGCTGTTTGAACGCGCGATAATTCTCCCACATTTTGGGAGCAAATGATGACTCCGGTGTTTGACTCCGCATAGCCAACTGCATCCGGGACTTGAGTACTTTTTCTTTCAGCAAATAGCCTTCGGTTGGCCGGTATGAGGTTCTGGATGGTGGCCTACAGGATTCCAGGGCCGGTATAACGTAAAAGGCGGCAAGAGTCTCTAGAACAGCCATTGGGATCTTATTAGAAAAGGCCATCGCTGAGAGCCAGATCATGACCTGGTATCGGGTTGGTTGAGTAGGCCCTTGGCAAAGTATCTGATGGATGCCAAACCAGTGAGCCGAGACGAAGTCGACTGGATTCAACAACCAAGTTGCATCATACTTGACCTTTTTCTTGTCCACCACCACGTCGGGGCCGTAAACCTTTTCTGATTGACAGAGGAGATCCCAGATCACTGAGGTGCGGTGCTGGTCGTCTATTACTTGGGCGAAATGCAGGGTCCCCTCATGGATGGTTTTGCACAGGGAAAAGACACGAGAGAATCCTTCTGACTGATGGTTACGACCACGTTCTCTGTACTGGACGTCAAAGGCTGATGTATGACACTCGGCTCCGAAGCCAGAGATACGAAACGCTGATGATCTAATTCGATCACGTCGCAGGAGATCCTGGTTGGAAAACGGTAGATTGGCCCGATTCCGCTCGGAGTGCGGGTAGAACATCTTCATCTGGTTGTCCTGGTCAAGTATTGCCTGAACCTGCTCACGAAAGTCATCATGGTGGGTTAAAGAGCCCAGATTCTGCCATTCAATGCTTTGCATGACGCGCTCATTGTCCGGATAGTACCTCCTCAAAGGGGTCAAGCGTGCAATGTTAACCAGAATTGAAATTTCATCCTGTGTCAGTTGGCTGAAAGACCGCATTGATGCTGAACGAAGAATAGACAGAGCCTGTTCAGTGCCCGTCTTCTTAGTCAAGACATCTGGCACACAGAATGATGTGACAGCATGTAAGTAGCATAGCATGAGTTTGCTTTGCAAACTCCCGTTGTCAACCAAACGACCGAGTTGTTTATCGACCGAATAAACATGGAGCTTGGAGTCATCCTGCCAGCCAATGTTCACAGAAACATGTTTTCCGCGCTGTACCCATTTTACAGCACCATCAGGAATGAGAACCTTTCGGCTGTTATCATTCTCATGAAGGAGGATAAGTTTACTCTGCAAGCCAATGAGAGTACCCAGTGACTGATCCGGATCAATAAACATGCCCTGATATTGACGAGATCGGATCGCTGAATTCCCTGACTGGAGACTGAAGCACGACCTGAGGCGGGGGATATCGATCTCTAACGTGGACAATGAGGCGTCAAGCATGCAATGCACTCTCGAAGGTTCCTCGATCGGTTGCAAGATGCTGGAAAGTAATTTAGCTGTCTGGCTCCGGATGTTGACCAAAGAGGTCGCGCCACGAACAAGACACCAGCCACTCTGTCCAGGGCGTTTTCTCTCCAAGCGCCAGTGGAAGTTTGATGATTTCCAGGGTTCGTTTATTGGGCAAAATTCCACGTGCCCGCCATCAACATCATACCAGTGGGCGTAATTGTTGACAAAAGCAACCGGGAAAGCCCCATCAAAAAGCCTGACCGGTACAAATTCTCGAACCCGGTTTTCCTCACTTATCGCGCGAACGCAGAGGTCAAACCCATTCAAGCCAGGAGCTGAGTCTTTGCCCAGGTGTATTGTTCGGCTCATATGTTTTCTCTGGCCAGAGAAGCGCATCCCTGGGATTTCACTGGGCATTACATCAATATGAGATCGCCCAAACAGAGTTTTGTATGTTTTGTGGCGCTCGTACTCCGCAGGCAGACGAGCCAATGGTTGGCCGTTTATGAGTAGTTCGCCTAAGAGCAGATTGTAATGCACAAGCAGGCTTCGGTCACCAGTTACTAACCAGTGATTACCACCTCCAGAAGCAACTAACCAGGGGGACTCTGGACGGTAGGCGGCCCAAGCCTCCTTGATGGCGAGATCCATTGCCGGATTCTTTTTATGGACCACGTTGAATGCTAGGTGACGGTAGCAGCGGTAAGAGACGATCTGCCAACGATGGTATAAAATCTGTGACAAGCAACCGGGCGTCATGTCGAGAAGGCCCCTTCTGTCGTGGATCATCATACAGCATTGTATCCAAACTGAGGCGTTCAGCTCGTCCTCTAGGATTTGTCCCAGAGCAGGACTTTCAGCATCAAAGGTGCTGGCGCAGATCAGTGCAAGATAAGTTGCCCGTGCGATCAAATCATCCCGGTGCGTATCAGTGTCCGAATGGCTGGCTTTTTCCCTGAGAAGTGTGACCCACTTAAAGCTAGTGGTACGGAGACTTGAGAGCTGTGCCAGGCATAGATCTTGAATCTTGATAGAGGCTGAAAGGGCCAGAACTCTTTGCGTGAGAAATACCAGTACCCCGAGCTCCTGTGCTGACTCCCAGTTCTCCTTGATTCTACCTGCTGAATTATTGATCTCAGCTAGCAGAGAAGTCGTAAACCGATCATCATTTAAAATAACATGCCCTGCTCGCAGAGCCGAGTCCTTGATTGACGGGCCAGCTTGGCGGATGATCTGTAGGATGAAGATGCAAGTCTCGTCCTTTTTGAAAACGACAGATGGCATGGCCAATTGCCGTAAAATGTTCTGCCACTGTATATCTATACCGAGTGGCATTGAACAAAGCGCCTTATACTCCTCTAGCGACATATCATGCGGGCAATTGTCCTGTGACGCAATTACAGTGTTAGGTGAGGGCCCATTTCTGCTATGTGCCGGTCGAAATAAGAACATCTGCAAGTTTGAGCTTGATGATGACAACCTGTACGTGCATGAGGATGCGGTTTTGATGGTGGTCATGAATTGAGTGACAAAACAATCGGTCTCGTAGTCAAAATAACGAAGGTCCAACCCGTTCTCTAGGCAGACATCACTCTCAGTCACATCAATAATCTTCCTCATATACCTGTGTGTCTTGACGTGCGGCTTGACCTCTGAGAGGAGGCTAATTCTTTGAGAATCATTGGTTGACGTGAAAAAATGTGATAGACCACTGTATGTTCGCGGTTGGTGCCTGGCCCTCGGTTTATTCTTGGAAGAATAATCAAGTCGCAAAACAGTGAGCAGAAAGAATACTGTCGCGTCGCGCCAGGCTGCGAAAGGTTGAGGGACATTCAACTCGAACACCGTAGATTTTACTTGCAGATGATTTGTCGGTAAGGGCCATTCGTGGATACCAATTTCGATTGAATTTGCTTCCTCGATATACGCACAGCGTTGACAGGTAGAGCTGTGGCGCAATTCTGTAAAAACGAAGCATAGGTCAGGGATGACTTCGTCAAACGTGCATTCCCTCTCATCAGCGAGGGAGTACAGTTCCCGGTACCTTTGCTGCTTTCGGCACAGCTCAAGCTTTTTCTTCGTCCTCTCACGTTCGGCGTGGTCTTGAATCTCGGCCAGTAGCTCCTGGTGCTTAGCGGACTGATCAAAAAACCTGGCAGAGAAGCAGGACCAAGTGCCGAAATCTTGAAAGATGCAAGATTCAGGGAAGCGAAGGCGCTGTCGACGTTGCTCCATATAGTCTTCGGCACGAGCCAGTCTCTCCATCTGGGATCGATAAGGCAACAAAAGCGACTCGAAAAGGTCCATTGGGACGCAAGTGTCATAGTCAGCAAGTAGCGGGTGAAGTTTAACTGCTGATTTGTCACAAGCAACCCACAATTCTAGGATCGTAAGCAGCATGACTGATACTGCTTCGGGATTGGAATAGTATAGAGGGGATGCAATATTGTAATAATTCTTGATCAGATCATACAACTGCTGGCAGGTGTCTTCTTCGCTGATGTGCACCTGGAGCCAACTGTCAAGGTCGAATTGAACCCAGTCTTCCAAGGCCACAAGATTCGGGATATTGTAGTCAGTGTCGCCGATTCTCAGAGGCGACGGTAGCTCTGCTTTTTTGAATTCCAATAGATCTGTACGTGGTTGAAAATCTGCTGAGCTTAGGCAATGTTGTCGCTCTTCGAGACCTTCGAGCCACTTATCAAGTTCGGGCAGTGAGTGGTAAATATCCTCGCCAAAGTTCAATTTTTCCAGACATTTTTTATCATGTCGAGAACCACTCTGGGCCATGATCTCGCCCCGGCTTTTCTTTATGGAACTGTTCGCTTTTTGAAGGACAGTTTGAACGAACGGAAACCATGCAGGAAGGTGTGATAAGTCAAGCTTGCGCAACCGACGGGCGATTTTGGCAGTCATGATATAAAGCTGTTCGTCTGACATTGCTTTCTCAAGGCAAATGTTCAGAGCCGAACTCATGTAATACACCATGTAGTGCTTGTAAATATCATCTGATATCCCATGGCGACAACATAGCCTTCGAAGATTCACTTGAAGAGCCACACGGACAAGGAGCCACAACGGGGACCGCCGCCAGGGAAGTCCGGCGTCGAGCCAAAGAACCTCTTCACGAGTATTCTTCAGGACTTGCAGACCGTCAAATATGGTGGCGTAGGAGCGCAAGAAGGCCGGTAAGAACTCTGTCACCATCTTTGGATCCGTTGTATCCCTTCCTTCATCGTGCTCCTGGCGAGCCTTCTTCACCTTCGGTTTAGTTCCGGGAACAGACTGACGGCTCATTGAAGAGAGTGTGTGCGCGAGGGTGTCCAGAAAACCTGGAGCATTGAAGGTGTCCTGGCACAGCATGAAAGACGGTCCAGGGAACTGACGCTGCAAACGACCCACTGTCGAATAGACAGCTTCGTTCTGAGGAGACAGCTCGAAGGTCTCCAAATGTATTGCCTTCTCGTCCCTGGTCATCAGGATAGCGGCGTTCTGGCAGCGGACGTGGATAGGTAGTATGCCTCCTGAAAATAGTTATTTACGAAGAAATTATGGTACGGAGCCGAACTTCTACCTTCAGCATCCAGCTTCTGGAAAGCCTCCTTGAGGTTTCCTTCGCTCACGTCACCTTGAGATCCGTGAATTTCTCTCAGGCGAGTGACCATTGTGATGACTGGGTCCAGCACCTGGTGATGCTGGTGCGGCGCGAAGGTCCTGAACCCTTGCAAGGAATGTATCACAGAGTCAAGAAGGATAAGCTCACAATCGGCGTTGTAGTCATCGTTCTGAGGGAGCTTGGGCGGAAGGAAGACATGATGAAACAAATACAAGCTGGCATCCATAGTAGCCACCATAAATGGAGCTGACATGCTGCAATGATGATGCAGGAACTAATGATGTGTGAATAAAAATCTCCCCAGTGAAGCAAGGTAAGATAAGTTGCGATGCTTTAGACTGGCGATGTGTCGATGAGGATCTCTGAGTTGCAGCTAATCAAGATAGATATCAAGAGAAGAGTGTTGAGATTAAGTAGGTCGACATAGCTGGAACCTGAAAGAAAATGATGTCCACGCGGCGGCGCAGCTCAATCATTCACTCAAGCATCCAAACACCTCCAACCAAGCTCAGAGTCTTCAGACCCACATTATCTGACTGAGTGTATTCAGGGTACGCTGATAGAAAGGACACTACTGCCATAAGCCTTGTGAGTCTCTCAAGTTTGCCTCGATGCTGCATGCAGCCGCGGTGGCAGTGTTGTGAGTGTTGGTAATTGCAGGCAAGGCTATTGATATTACTAGGCACTTGCACCGCAAACGTCATCAGGTACAAAGTAATTGCCAAACATGAACGGAGCTGCGCAGCTACTTTTCTTCGTCCTGCAGAGCTGGACAAAACCCGCGCACATAGGTCGCTTGCCGGGGAGGTCGTTTGTGGAGGTAGGTCATTAAAGGGCTGCCCTAATTGTCAGAGCGTACAGTTGTATCACGGTTAGGTTATTGGCTCTATCTGTTAACCGCAGCCATCTTAGCAAATAGTAGACCCAAAACTATGTAGCTACCCTACATCTTATATCTTGCATCACCAGGGTAGGCCTCTCTTATTTTGCGGCGGCTCAGCATACTGCGCAACCGGGTCGTCCCACGGAAACAGGTGAACATTGTGAATGACCATAGTCGTCAATCCGATCGTTAGTGCTAATTTTGTACACAATACCCTGTAAGAATATTGACCATTTTGATATTAATCTACTAGTTCTACTGTGAAATTATATTAGAATATGCAATCAGATTTGAATAGCCGTGCCGACCATGGCAGAAATACATAAAGTCTAGTTTTGCCACAAAGAGGTCCCCTAATATCACCTTATGGATTCTTGTTATAGCTGACTCCTATCCGGATGGCAGAATATAACAGTATTACCTTTACTCTTTCTGCAGGGCAAATGTACACAACTACTGGCTATAAGTAGTTTGCTATAAGACATCCACGTATCTGGGTCCCTAAGCTACAACGAAACGAGGCTCAGATAAGTCGACGAGTAAAAGACTTGGGTTGGCACTGGAAAGATTGCTTGAGATTATAGTTAAAAGATTGGCCGGGAAGGTCTTCAAAATAGCTAACACAGCTAATTTGGATCCTCCAAGCAATGCCGCCGGCTGCAACCCATTAGATAACAACTGCCGGTTAGAAATCTGGGACATAATGAGCTAGCGGGACGGCGCTGATTCGGCGCATCGCACATTGGTGTGTTGTAAACCAGTTGGCCATTCCCGGCGACGCCACCTGGCGCTGACATTGGTTTATGTCAGAAAAGCCCTGGCCTGCACACCTTGTATCGTAAGTCCTTTTTTTTTAAAAAAAAAAAAAAAAAAAAGGTTTTAAAATAATAAGTATAAAGAAAGTGAATGGTATACCTAGATTTAGCCTCGGTTAAAGGAAGGGGTCTTTGCCCATACTTCCAGAATAATGCTACTGCTGATCCAAAGGTCTCACCCGCCGGGCAGGCCGAAGCCAAAGAAAAGAAGAACCAGAACCTGATTGGCTATAGCCGATAAAAGGGCAAGCCGTGGCTGAGTTTGCTGGGCAAGACTTGAAAAGAGTTCGACCGGGCCGTGTCCAGGCACATGCTTTGTAGACTATTGTCCGCCTTCAGTCAATCTCGGATTTAGATCGGTGGATTCAGGTCCTGGTCGTAGGCCAAAGCATAATTCGTTCCCTACAAATTCCAGCGCAGACCAATAGAGTTAAGCCAAACCTCTTTGATTCTCACCTAAGTCGGTGCGGTAGACCCTTCAATGCATGCCAAAGGTCTAGGCATCATACTAAGTGATGTCCCGCAGTAGTCCAACTCTGTTCTACCTAGTATATTTCCCGTAGCCCCGAAGATTGAGATTTCCCCTCAGGTAGGTAAGCGAACAGTTCGCATTCCGCAACTGATATATGAACTAGGGGCGCGGCATGACACCCTGCGAAACTGATTAAGCTCTGACCAGCCGTCATGGCGTGGGTCTGGATTACCCTTTTTATAGTAGTAATGTACGACACCTGCTATCTGAGCACTTGCCTATCGCAGGTTCAGTGCGCATGCGCGCGTCCCATTCGGTTGCGTGAATGCACCTGCCTAATGCAGGGATTGAGCTGCGTAGGACGATGAGCTAATATGGTAATAATAAAAAAAACTCTACTATAGCTGCCATGGATAGTTAACCCAGCAATCACCGTGTGAGTGCCTGAGTCAGATCGGGGAAATGCGTGAGCCCTGATTGGATAGCTGTCCGATGGATCTCGTTAGCCGAGAATAATTGGCTGAGTTAAGGTTTGCTTTCAGAGGTTATCAGAGTCCAGACCCAGTCAGGGAGGGCCAACTAGTCCAATCACGGTGCTCTTTAATGAACGGCCCCAGTTTTCAACCTTTATAGCGTTTCAGGGTTTAATAGAGCCTTCTCATAGAACACTGTCATGGTCTGGTTTAAATCTTCCCCTTCAGCCGCAGACCTGAAAGTTGAGGGTCAAAACTCTGTCAAAAGCCACGGCGTCTCTCTTAGTCTTCGATGGAAGCTTGAGACCGTCAAACACAGCCCTATACATGGGTCAAAGAAGGCGAGCGAAAAGGATCCGAAAATGGCCGCCCTGATTCGGACGCTCTACTTCCTCTATAGCCAGACCGACAATGGACGGGGGATAGAGCCGCATACACACCTCCGCCCCCGCGAGGTCGACTACCCGCCAGACGCACCACCACCGCCGCCGCCTTATGAAACCATAACCGGCAGCACCAAAGTGGGATTTATTGCTCTAGGCATTTGTGGCCTCCTCTCGCTCCTGGCAACATCGACGCTCTTCCTCTTCCTCACTTACCGCTTCCTGTTCAGTTCGCGCCACTACGCATGGCCATTATGGCGCAACCAATACGTCGTGCTCATCTACAACCTCCTGCTCGTTGACATGCAGCAAGCGACGGCGTTTATGTTATGTCTGTACTGGGCCGTCAAAGAGCGGATTTGGTACCCGAGCGCGGCGTGCGTGCTGCAGGGATGGTGGATTCAAACTGCTGATCCGGGGAGTGGACTCTTTGTTATCGCGATTGCGATGCATACAGGCGCAGTGGTGCTGAGGGGACGACAGTTACCCCACCGGACGTTTGTAGGGTGTGTTGTCGGGCTCTGGGTGTTTATCCTCGTGCTTGGGTTTATCCCGGTCGGGCTGTATAGGGAAAACACCTTTGTGATCTCAGAGGCTGGCTGGGTTAGTCTCCCTTTCCAGATTTTCTCTTCGTCTTTCAACTTTTTTGTATTCGTACTAATTCATGCTGGACAGTGCTGGCTAAGTCCGGTCCACGAAGCTGAACGCCTTTGGGGTCACTATATCTGGATCTTCCTCTCCGAATTCGGCACGATCATTCTCTATAGCACTTTAACCATCTACCTACGCCGCCGCATGAAGCAGGCAGCCATAAAAATTCAAACGCATAATTACAACCGCTCGCCGCGTGAATCGCAGGCGTTGAAACGCCTCAACCGCGTCGTCATTTACATGCTTGTATACCCGCTGTCATATGTGGTTCTGTCGCTGCCGCTCGCTGCGGGCCGCATGTCCAGTGCAAGGCATGTTATTCCTAGTCAAGAGTATTTTGCCGTCGCGGGGAGTCTGATGGCGCTGAGTGGGGCATTTGACACGGTCGTTTATGCCCTGACGAGGAGACAGCTGTTATTGCATACGGAGGGAGGGAGTAGCGGGGGGTTGACAGGGACAGGAGCTGGGCTGGGGGGGAGGATTTATGCGTATAGCCAAGACAACACGTTTCAGACGCATATCAGTGCGAAGGGAAGGGACTCTCTGGAGCAGGACAGGAACGCAAATAGCGGTCAGGGCGATCGGGGGCGACACATGGAGAGGGGGAAGGGGAGATGGATGGGATGTGCTGGACGGAGGTCTCTGCGGAGGGTAAGGCGGACTTTGAGTAACCCGGTCAGAGATGGGAGGGAAGATTCGATGGAGCAGATTGTAAAGAGTGGGAACGACAGGGATTCTAACAGGGATAGGAATCTTGAAATGAAGGATATGGATAGTGAAGCCTTGAACAGCGTTCGCGGGGTGTATCAAGAGACGACGTTTGAGATCACGCATGAGGAGGTCGATGGTGTCTACCAGCGGAATAATCAATACCGCCAATGAAACTGAGGCAGAAATGTAAATGCCTCTATCTTTGTACATAATGACCAGTCTTTTTGTCTCCACTCATATTTTTCGGCGTGTATAACCATGAGTGTGCTAAGCCAGCCACAGTTAAGCAGCTGCTGATCTGTGCAGCAAATCCGTTGATCCAAGGCACTTTGTCGGTTGCGAGAGCGAGCTTTTGTCCCTTTACCGTGCCTTAGATTGGATAGGTCTCGACCAAATAGAGAACATGGCCCAGTTCTGTCATCATCTGCCCTCCAGTTTGATCCTCTAGCTCCTGACGCGGAAGGTAGTCTAATTCACGGGTGGACCAAGGTACTTATGTTTCAAGCTTTTTCTGACCACTGGACCTAGTTCTTCAGAGAATCTCTCATGTTCAACAGGCAATATATTGTGGCTACTAGTCCGTGGCGCTTGGAGGACTTCAATAATCTTGGTGAGAAGCAGAATCATATAACATGACAACAAGTCCACTGAGAGAGGCGTGACTAACGAAAAGTATTCTGTTCAGCTTACTCGGTTACTTCACGACAACCAAGACCTACTTGCCCAGAGGATTCTGTCAAAATCGGCCTGGGATTGAGGAGCGGGGCCCTCGTTGAGTCTAGCGAGGTATATCTACAACAGTACGATGCCGTATATAAATTCTAATAAATTTTCAGCTCTACCTTAGGAAAAACGACCTGCTTCTCAAAATTGCCGCTGCATCCTTCTCTCACACAGACTACGTAGTCTGTAAAGGCATTCTGATCTGCGTTATCCCCTGCGAGAGCTACCTGAAAGACACCTACACCCGCAGTAAAGAGTCTGACACAACGTTTCTACAATCCCGCAATATTGTAAGCAGTAAAACAGGCAATATCTTCGTCAAGTGTGAGGGCTACCAGCTCCAAATCCTTTATCTAGATCTACCTGCGCAGTCACCGCCGCTTATAGAGCAGAGACTCTGTCTAGCCAGCGTTCACAGTGCGGGACTAGCGACCACGAGGTAACAACTACTATGGGGCGTTTATTCCGAAATACATGTTCAGTCCCTCTGCGTCTTCCCACCCTTTATCGAAGACCTCGTGAAATTGCCCATTGATCCGGTTGGATTCGCGCTCGTGGTTCGATCTGAAGAGGATATCAAGCGAGCCTTGGCGCCTTCTTCAGGAGCCAAGTCTGCCATATCGCCGCCGAGAGCAGTTTTCATCTACTATTCCATTGTATAGCCACCGATTCTATTAGGCAGATGCAAAAGCAGCAGACGAGAGAATGGAACGGGATGGTATATACATACACTGGGGGCGATAGCGACAAAGGCAAAGCCGTCCTTCTCGTAGTCAAGGGCTACTGGACGGTGAGCGGTGTCGCGGAGGCGGTGGGAAATTTAGAGGGGGGGGGAGGGGAGGGGGGGGGGGGGGGGGGGGGGTTGAACTGCGGGCCCGGGCCTTTTAGCTATACAGAGGGGGGAACTACAATTGCCTTACATATTCGCAACCTTCTTGAGGGTGCCACAGCACGACTAGAAATGCTCGACTACGATATTCGCCAAGTGTGTCATCGAGAGTGGCTGCCGGCGAATGTTCAGATGAGGCACTGAAACCTGTTCGGCGAGGCCCTGGAGGGGATGGTAGCATTTATAACAACGTCCACAAGAGGCTTCTCACCCTTCTTTTGCAGTCGAGAGATCCCAGCCGACTATCCGGAAGCTTGCCCACGTTTGAAGCAGTTGTTCTCCTTGCGTGCCTTCGTATCGGACTGGATCTTACCAGAGAGACTGAGGGGCGTGGGGGACAAGCCTACTAGATATACCTTCGCTCGTGTAGCTATAAAATTACGCTAACAATACTAGAGACTCCATAAATACACATGTGGTGGCAGCCACCCTCATCGGACGGGCTTCAAATTTCGACGCCTACTATCGGCCTCGGAGACAGCTGTAAGCTGTCGATTCCCCTCTCAGCATCATCGTAATCAAGTAGGTTTACCTTACATTCGCGGTTATATAGAGTAGGTGCAACTCGCCGGTCTTTCCCTCCTCGCCCACGCGACTGCCTCTCCTTATTTTTCTTTTCTTCTCTTTTCTATTCTGCTCTTTTCTGTTTTCCCTGCTAGAGACGGTACTGCTCTGGAACTCACTATAGGATGGCATTCTCCGTCTTTGAGAATTTTCAGAACATCATCAATGGCGAACAAACCTTGACTACCGAAAGACGCCACGGCATAAACCCTGCAACAGGCGAGCCAAACCCTGATGTTCCTGTTGCAACCAGGGAGGATGTCGACAGGGCAGTTGCGGCTGCACAGGAGGCCTTTAAGGCCTGGGCCGATGTGCCTTCTGACGAGCGCCGGAAAGCCCTGCTTGTCTATGCTGATGCAATCGGGGAACACGTAGCAGACTTTGCAAAGCTGCTTGTGAAGGAGCAGGGGAAACCTGTAAGCTATTCTAATGATCCCGGCCTCCTGCTCCATCGGCTTAGCTATACAGCTCCAATTCGCCGCCTACGAAGTGACCCAGTCAGCCCAGGTCATCCGCTCCGCGGCCAACGTTGCTGAAGGCCTCACGGACGAAATCATTGAAGACAGTGCAGAGAAGAAGATCACCGTCCGACATATCCCCATTGGTGTCGGTGCGGGAATCATTCCCTGGAGCTTCCCTCACTTGCTCACCGCTGTCAAGCTGGCTCCCGCTCTGCTTACTGGGAATGTGATCATCATCAAACCATCACCATTCACCCCGTATTGTGGGCTCAAACTCGTTGAGCTGGCGCAGCGGTTCTTCCCGCCCGGTGTGGTGCAGGCCCTGAGTGGTGATGACCGCCTGGGGCCATGGTTGACGGCACATCCTGGGATTGGGAAAATCAGCTTCACAGGCTCGTCGGCGACTGGCAAGAAGGTCATGGAGAGTGCTAGTAAGACCTTGAAGAGAGTAACCCTGGAATTGTAAGTTGCCTTGCACATACATTTGTCCTGAATGCTAACAAACAGTAGGGGAGGAAAGGACGCAGCTATCGTGTGCAGAGACGTTGACGTTCAAAGTGTTGCACCTCAGATAAGCCTCGCTTAGAGTATTAATAAAACAATGAGACCTGCTAAACTGCATCAGGTCGTCTCGAAAGGGCTCTTCAACTCTGGCCAGATCTGCCTGGCTGTAAAGAGAATTTACGTCCATGAATCAATCTACGATGAGTTCCGCGACGCTGCAGTCGCGTACGCCAAAACTATCCAGGTCGGCCCTGGCACTCAGGAAGGCGTCTTCATGGGTCCACTGCAGAACAGCATGCAGTATGAAAAAGTTAAGGGATTCTTTGCGGACTTCACAAAGGAACAGCTCAGCCTTACTCACCCGGATGGCAGGGCCTTTGACAACAAACCAGGCTACTTTATCAAGCCCACTATCATCGACAGACCAGCTGAGGATAGCCGCATCGCTACGGAGGAGCAATTTGGCCCTATTGTGCCTCTTCTCTCCTGGAGTGACGAGAGCGACGTCATTGCCCGTGCAAACAATACAAAAATGGGTCTCGGGGCATCAGTCTGGTCGAAAGACCTGGAACAGGCGGCAAGAATTGCAGCAAAGTTGCAGGCTGGAAGTGTCTGGGTCAACACACATTTTGAGGCTGACCTCAGGGCGCCGTTTGGTGGACACAAAGAGAGCGGCATTGGGACGGAGAATGGTTTGCAGGGGTTGAGGCAGTGGTGTAACTTGCAGACTTTGTATCTGAAGAAGTAGGCATCACATTTCCCTAGATATGGTCTGTCTGTATTAGCTTCTCAAGGTAAGACAGTACTTGGTATGGGTTACCGTCATTATTAGCGAACGTCCCTCGCGTACAGGCTGGGCTATGCATACATTTTTGACTCTCACAATGGCTTGTTCAGGCCACAACAATATGAATAATAGCACGATGCTTGCATGCCAGCTGCTCTATACTCTCTACAGCCCAGTTGAGTTAAATTGTTGATGTGTTTCGCCACGATTTTTCCATTCTATGCTAAGCAAACCATATACTCTAGCAGACGTAAACGAATGGACTATTCAGCCCTTTGAAACAGTTAACCCAGTAAATGCATGATACCAAATTAATTCAGGGGTTCCACATTTCTAGCAGGTAAAGGGGCCTTGGTTAGTCTCAAACGTAGTCTATTCTACTCGCCTCAACATGCCTAGAAAGTATCAAGTACGTCCTGTCTCAGCTTCTCATCGTTGATTCTCCTGCTCTGAGCGCCACGACCTAGGTATCGTCGGAAAATGGCCAAAATATGCTGGTCATTCCTCAGCTGGATTTGATCCACGTCCGTAGTTTTGGTAAGTGAGTATCTATGATCGCACTGGGCTTCTTGAAATGAGTTTCAACCGTTTCACGAAATGAAACAGGAGCAACTTACAAGGGAAATGATCGGTGATGTTAGGATCGTTGTGGCCATTCTCTTGTTCCAATGGTTTTAAACCCGCTGTCAGCAACCGTTCTCTAGACCGTGAATATGAAGATGCCTCATAGTCTATAATCTCGGCATCAAAGGACTGCAGAGGGCCCGTCAGCTTTAATTGCAAGCATAAGGGCAGTGGGTCAAATTATTTTGACGCACATCATATGACGCTTCCCTTAAAGTCTCCGTTTTATCATGTGAGATATGCTCTTGGACGCTCTTGACTGCATATATAGCGCTATTCACCACCAGTGCTGTACCTGGAAAAAGAGAGATACATAAGCAAAGAGCCGCGGGAAGAAGGCTAGGATAATAGATGGGTGATTAAATATGACTGACTTGTGAATGGAAGTAGTGCAATGTTCCCAAAAAATTTGGCGGTTCCAATGCCCACTTCCCTTGCTGGGCTCGTCTTGGGCTTGCTCCTATATATACCATCTTTATTTTCGGGCGTGTTTTCCTATGATGGTGAGAACCATTTACTGGGGATAAGAGCAGGGTGCAAAACGACTCACTTTTTTCCGCAACCCGGGCAACTTGCTGACAAGATCTGAGGCGTTGACTATATCTCTTGCAGCATTGGTGAAACCATCCCAGTAATCTCTGGTAATACCGCTTGGAGAAACGGCCAGCTTGGGCTGGGTCTCGTACACGCAATGATTGATCCTGGGGATTCCGAAGAACAGGTTAGAAAATTCAAAGCTGATATAAAAATCTGTCCATCTTACAGAACTAAATCCGTGGGTTTAATCCTTCGCTCCTGGAGCAGAACGGCCGCCACTGCGGCCGATATTAACAAGGATGGCCTGTTCCAGACACGGAACACTGCAAGACTTTCCCGAGTGATGCTACAGACTTGCTTTAGTGATGCTGGCAGCCAGCGATAGAATGATCGAACCGCGCTCTCAACTCCTCCCTCACCGATGAGTTGAGTCTGAGCCGCACGGGTGGCCTGCTGGATGTCTGGACGGAGGCAGTATTCGATAGCCTGCGTAAATTCTTCGGCCTTGAGTCTCTGGATACTAATTGGTGAGGCCCCTGCTCCGATTTTGGCGACAGCAGCTCCAAGACGTCGGTGACTATGTTGGGCAGTGTTAGTTCGCTCAAATTCATCAGTTCTTGAATGCAGGGGGCAATCTTACTCTTCTGTCTGTGCAATGGTCACACATGCTTTGCCATGCCGTAGCGCTGACTTGACACATTCTGTATCTCCGTTGTGGACAACGAGGGATACTCTGGGAAGCAGCCATTCTATGAGGTGATGAATCAGTTTAGAAATCAGAGACACAGGAATATGCTGCCTACCACTAGCACCAGAGTCGACGACGATTACGTTTGAATTGTCCAACGCCGAACTGATGTGTAGCCATGTCTCGGGGAGGATTGCACGAAAACCACGCTGCAGTACGGCCTCTTGGATAATTGTCGCTAGTGAGCTCGAATCCCGGATGCTGTTCTCTTGCATCATGAAGTAAACGATTGTTCTATCTGACGAGACAAAGGAGACAAGGTCTTTTGCCGGCTGGTAGGGCTCACCTGGCTCCCTTAATATATAGCCCGATATCTCTGTAGTTCACGCGTTAGTTTGCATGTTTGTGTCTTCATCTGCTAGAAAAAGCAATCACCATGTCTCTCAGGCCAGTCATCTGGTTTGGGGATAAACAGTTTCGAGCAGAAATAGGTATGAGGAATTCGATTATCGATCATGAGCCTCGCTGCCGTGGTCGAAGGAATCGCAGCCAACCCGAGGACTGATTGCCGAAACCGATTGATGGGTTCAATTGATCTGAATTCCCAGTCTCAATCTTCCGCCTAGAGCGTGTTCTATTCATGGCTTGACTCACCTAAACCAAGTGTGCTCTTCGACCAGCCCGTAAGACAACATGTTCGCAGTTGCTTGGTCCACACCGTCACTGGAGTTAAAACGGGCCCGTGGGTGAGGAAACGCCTTTGTCAGGGTCTGGGGCATGGTAGACATGATATGCAGAGGGATCGACAGTCGCTCCGCACAGTGGAAGTGAGCATGGGCTGTGGGGTTCGCAATGATCACATCCGATAAGAAAGGGCGAGAGTCTCCATTGTAAGGGGCAATGCAGGCACTCCAGCAGCGACTGTATGTCTTGAACAGCGACACCTGCTGGTGTCTGATCTCACTCACCCTGTCCCCTGCGAGATTGGATACCTGGCCGTGGTCGTCCACGCCATCCTGTAGAGCCGGTCAGTCGGCTCCATGAGTGGCGGAGCCGGGACACTTACATTATCATGAACAGGTCTCTGCGTTATGCAGAAAAAGTCCAAGCCCTGGCTTCTGACGAAAGACTCGTATCCAGCACTTGCAGCAATCCGGACGCGATGGGAGTCACGCAGGAGATGCTTCGCGATGTAAACGAACGGCTCAATATCCTCTGTGCCGACTAGTTAGCGGATATTTTAAGATTTTTATAGCGTATTTGGAAGGGTCTGACCGTCCACGACCATCACTACAATGTCCAGCGGCTGTGGCTTGAGGCTTTCTGGGTTTGGTACAGCGACGTTGGTACCGTCTCCCATTAAACTTTCTGATCCCACATCTATCAATCGCGGTGAGGCTTTTGGCCGCATAAAAGCCTGAATGAAAGCAGATGTGCGTGATGAAATGCTTGTGTTGAGGAGAAATTTGCCATCTGCTGCGGTATGTCAGTATTTCACGGCACAATCAAACGCCAGGGAAGGAACAACTTGCCTTCTTGCATACAGTACTTATTTACGCCTCTCGAGCCATTAGAGAATTCAGGAGGAAAGTCTGGCTCTATTGTGGTCCAGAGCGATATTTCAGAAGAAGTGACGGAGCTGCGCGCAGGAGAGTATGGAGGTGGTGGAGCGTAGTCCTCATTAATGCCACAATCCTCAGGCACACCAGTCTCCTTGCCGGCCATTCTAAAATCAGGGAAGGCAAACAGAGAATTTATCTAGATTTTACCCCGGAATAGCGAAAGAGATGTGAGGAGTTCTATATATATCTGAATCACACTTGGAGCTTAGGTTTATCCTTCATTATGCCCTAACCTACAGCTATTGCCCCATTCTATTAATAACATCTAGTAACTCTATGCCAGTTCCTAACCAGCCATGTACACCTCACCGCTAAAGGGAAATGGCTCTAAGAAACCCTTTTCAGAGCAAGAAATATATATGTATGGTTATGAAGTGGGTCAACATAAGAAAATTCTCGGGTTCGTATTCGGCTTCGGCTTCGGCTCATTTGGCTCTTTGATATGACCAAGCCCAAGTCTCGGAACTTGCCGATGACCGCTAAGAGTATATTCAGACTTCTCTTATTATTATTAAGAAAACGAGCACAAGTTAGAATTAGTCTGGATGGGCGAGTACCTACATTCTTCCAATACGAACCCGATGGACGTCAACAAATCCTGCTACCTAGAGAGAAGGCGAAAAGCATACCATTGGTAAAACAGTTTCAAATGTATATATTGTTGTACCTGCTCACTGCCTAGCTCGCCGTGTGCCATCTTCTCTTGTGCTTCTACATCATTAAGCCAACATTCCTAATCTTATATCATGCTAAGGCCATGCTTACTTCGAGATCTACCTGGACTCTGTACGAGTACAGACCCAGCCTAGTTGCTGCAGCCATTTTTGCTGCTCTATTCTTCGTGACCACAGCAGTGCATCTTTACCAGAGAGTCAAATCTCGTGCTAGGTTCCTCACTCCGTTCATCGTCGGAGGAGTCTGTAAGCAGCCTGAGTGATTACAGATTTATTAACGTTTACGTGCTAACTCTCGCAGTTCAGATTATCGGCTATTGTGCTCGTGGCGCAGCTCACTTTTACCAAACATCAACTACCACCTATGCAATACAGACACTTCTCCTCCTACTGGCACCGACCTTATACGCAGCGTCGATCTACATGATCCTGGCCAGGATCATCATTTTTGTGAAAGCCCAGCACCACAGTCTAGTACCAGTAAACTGGTTGACAAAAGTTTTTGTCTCTGGTGATATTCTCTCCTTCGTGCTTCAAGGCGCAGGTAAAGCCCCAAAGATAAATGAACAAGCCTCTCTGCAGTGAAAAGATTCCGACATTAACATATCGTCTCCACACCCAGGCGGCGGTATCATGTCTAGCGGCTCATCCAGTAAATTGAAACTAGGCCAGTGGGTTATCATAGTCGGTCTATGCGTCCAGCTAGTCTTCTTTAGCGCCTTCCTGATCGCTTCGATCGCCTTCCACCTTCGCATATCTAGAGCCCCAACCACGGAATCAGACAGAACAATGGACCGCACGAAGAGCTGGCCTAACGACTGGAGAGGGTTGCTCTTTGCATGCTACTTCGTTAGCGTTCTTATCCTCGTTCGTTCAGTCTACCGCGTTGTCGAATTCGCACAGGGCAACAGCGGCTATGTCATAAGCCATGAGGCGTTTCTATATGTTCTCGATGCGTTTATGATGCTCCTGGTCATGATGACATTCAATCTGTTTCATCCATCTATCGTCCTTAAGGATGACATCAAGCATGAACCGGTTGCATCAGATGAGACCGACCTCGTTTCGGTATAACTCGCGGGCCAGGTGCAGCCGATGACAGGTTGTTTGTGCACATCGATAGAGGTATCAGGGGAGGATCGAAAGACGTACCGGTGGACTATGAGTCCTGCCTCTGGGACTGGCCGTGTCTCTGGGACACAGCTGTGGCAGTGAAACAGCGATTCCAGCATTGCATTTTTTGACAGCTTAGTTGACCACATTCCCTGGGGCCCTCGCAAAAAGTCAATTACCGGAATCAAAGACTAGCATATCAGAACGAGGGACACTCAAGCTTTCCAGGATGTCCGTAAGGTTCATTATAATTGCGCCAGAGGAAAAAAAAGAACAGATATCATTAGATACACTAGCAGCACTGGTTCAATCTCCCGTACTTGACATCCATACCTAAGCTGAGCAGAAAAAATAGCGGAATTCGCCACGTTAATCAACGTAAAAGCTGCAGGCATGCCTGGGCCATGTGTGATTGAAGAGTCAGTTCCAACTTATAGGTTCGGGGGGAAGCGTAACCGTAGAACCCTTCTTTTTAGTTTTCTTCTTCTGCTTCTTCGAAGAGCTGCCGTACCAGCTACCATTGAAGTTGGAAGGTACGGGCTCTGCAACAGGGTGCTCCTGAGAACAAAACTCCTCCTGGGCGTTTTTTGCGACGGGGTCTACCTCTACGGGAGATGGGACTCTAGGTGAAATAACACCGTTCCTGTACGTCTCGAGAGGCGGCTCCGCAGGAGAGAATGGCGGAACCGGCTCATCAATTTCGATTGGAGGACTCTCTGCTGTGCCCTCCGGCAAACCGCACACTTCAGGCTCTTCAATCGCTTCAGGCACTGAAACTGGGACCTTTTCTTCTGTGTATCCCAGGTCAGCAGGCTCCGTATACTCTGCAGGGAACCCTGCATCAAAATCGCTGGCCCTCGTTACTGTATTTGACTCGGACTCGGGCGCCATTTCAGGTGCTATATCGGTTTCGAGCTCTGGTGCAGGTTCAGGTAGGAAGTCCTTTTCAGGTAGAGGCTCCAATTTTTTGGCCTGCTCAATGGTGTTTTGCAGCTCTGCAATACGAGCGGACAGTATGTCAACAGTCAGTTGCAGAATCGTCCTGTCAAGAGGAGGACACCTTCCCGTTGATCTGGTGAACTCCTCTTGCTGAAAAAAGTGCATGTTTTCCCTGTAGGACTGCAAGAAGTACCCCCTGAGATAGCTCTGGAACCAGACCTCGTCTCGAGGCAGCTTCGTAAACACGTCCGTGGCCGTGTGAAGTATGTCCTCAAGCGGCATCTTCGTACTGAAATGTTCAATGTATTTTTTGGCGACGGTCTCTAGCTCAGGCAGTCCGTATGTCCTGGCTGCCTGATAGGCGAGCACACTTCTCCTGTATTCCCTGACACGGTCGCACTGCGAATAGAGCGTCTCGTACTGGCCGGTGTAAAGAAAATGAACGAATGTGTGGCCGATATCCTCGTCGACGTCGGTGAGTAAGATGCTGCCAATTGGGTTCCAGTCGAATTCATTTCTGATATGGGGTATGCCTTGGATGTAGTACACCGGTATTCCATAGCTCTTTCTCCCGATTTTGAGGGTTGCGATGGGGTATTCATAAGGGCTGCTCGCGAGTAGGTTAGAGGAATATCAGAGACGGTTCGAAAATCCTTGAGCTTACGATGATTGGGGCTGGTTGTACTCAATACCAGGCAGCTTTGGTAGTTCGAGCTCTGGCAGTTCCGGCTCGGCAAGTATAGGTTCAACAGCAACAGGCTCTTCGTTAATTTCCTCTGGCTCTGACGATCTCATTTTCTTTCTCCTTTTCTCCTTCTTCATTTTCAGTATAGAAAGCGAGACACGGGGAAGAAGATACTTCGAAATGTAATAGCAGATTCCTCTCCCCAAGTCCTGGGGTTCGAATACCCTCTTTGTAGTTGGTCGGGCTGCAAAATGGTAGTATGCAAGTATGTGTTGTATAACAACCCCATGCCTATATGACAAGAAGGGATATTAGCTATATCTCGCGCGACACGTAAGATGTTTGCTTCTTTCGAGAAAGCACAACACCAAGGTACTGCTCGACCAATCAACAGTATAGTACGATCAAGGCAATTATGACGGGCTTTCAAATTTAGTCAAACAGTAGGTTATTGAATGCCGGCCATCACATGGCGGTTTACCTGTTCATCGGACACCCACTGTGTTTCCACGAGTGCAAAACAGGTGTTCTTGACTAGAATACCGGGACTAAACAAGAATTACAGTATCTACCTACTACTTACAGAGCTAATTACGGGTTTGCTGGACAGGATACAGGAATTATATCAGATCTTATACTCACCAACCAAGCAATGACAGGTGAGCCTACGTATCAAATTAGAGATCGTAATAGCAAACGAAGCACTGAACTCCGGGCATTCCACTTGCTTCTTGAATGGAAATCATTACTACTGCATCTTCTGTGTTGGACTGCTTGTTTACCAATCTCGGCTAAGTAACTCAGACTTCTAGCACAAGTCTTCTTGTAAGAGAAAGCTGCGCTTCGCGCATTGCATGGCTGAAATTTGTCTGTAAATCAGTCAGATCACGCAATACTGATGATTGCGAATATGTTCGCCCGCTTTCCGGCACCTCTAGTGAGGGGATGCAAACCCAGGCCAGGCAGAGTTTTTGGAGCACAATTTCTCTTCAATGTAAGATCAGGTGCTTGCCGCAGATGGAATTCTTGCTCTGATTTATCTGCAACGCGAGTTGGATTCAAATGAGAGCATTGGTGGTGATTATTCGACGGTACTACGGACATCAGAGAGATCTTGGGCTACAACGCAATTGAGATATACTCCGCAGTCGGCCGATATGCATACCATGGAATGATGATCAGTTAGCCTTCCATATACCTTGTAAAGCTCAGACCGAGGACGCACGATATTGGTAAGCTGAGTACATGAAGGTTAAGAGGTTATACCATTACAGGGTTACTTTGGGGTCGATTCGGATCAATTCACCAACCTACAGCTACAACTCTTCCCTGCGTCTTTGCCAGCCTGATGGGAGCCCTGCAGACCCCATTAGATGAGTGGGGGTGACCTCGCCCTCGTTTCCATACACAGAGATGCGGCTACCGGTTCGTCTCTTGTCCCCCGAATATATTATTCCATTCCTTTTTCCCGAATTACCATTTGAACGAGGTGGGACTCTGTTCTCTGCTGGCCGGTCATCTCTGCCGCTAGATGGACTAAGATGAGTTAGGGAGTTTCGGCCTGGTCGCGGACGGGGGCCAGCCTCTGGTGAACCAAAAGGTGGCATTCGAACATACGGTCCCTTCTGCGGAGGGGCCTCTTCCATTCCTTCTTGTTCACTTCCGTCAATGACCAAAACTGTGTGATGCGATCGCGGCGACGATTCCTGGCCTCCAGCATCTGGACGAGAAAGCAAAGGGGGCGTAGAACGAGGCGCTTGTTGAGGCGGCGCTGATGAGGTCGACGACGATCCAGGATCAGGCGTTGATGGACTATCAGGAAGCTGGGCGCGGTATAGTTTAGGGATTTCCTTCTCTAGAATCCGAATAATATCCTCAGCAAAACGGGCTGCTGATTTGTCTTGCTTTGCCGTCGATGACCTCTGCCTGAGAATCTCTTCCTGATTCCGTTTATCTTCTTGGAGCTTCTTGAAACTGATCTCTGTTGATTTTCTGAAGTATTTTCTGTCAAATGTTTGGTTAGTGAAGAGCAGCCTACGCACGCTATCCGCTCTTACATTTGCATCTGGAGTAAGTCTTGTCCACTTCTGGCCCATCTATCGCTATGTTGCAGGATTTGGGTGTTTATCAGCGTCGCGATTAGATCCATAGAGCCCTGAAGAATCTGCATCTCAATGAGAAAAGGCGCCACGGCGCTCTTCTCTTTCCTATACCATTGAAACTGTGTAATCCATCTCTGGACGGGATCACTAAGGTCATCCCCTAGCAAGGGCGAAAAAATATCCGTGATTGCCTCGAGTCTCTTGATGATTTGTCTTGATTCCGACTTGACCTTTCCAATGAGGTTGCTGTGCTTTTCAAATGTTTGGGCCAAATATTTGATTTTCTTCGCGCCGGCCATTGTATCTCTGAAGACCACATATGTTTCAGCTACAATTTCTACTTTGTCGATCACTTTTCTGAGGCTCTCTTTTGCATGCCGGATCTCGCGATATGCTTTTCTGAGGCGCTTTGCACAGCGGTAGAGATCTTTTGCAATAGGATAGGCGAGTCCCGCCGCAGAAAGAGGGTCGATCATGAGTCGTCACGCGTAAGTGTTCCGAGGGGAGGATGAATCAAGGGCCGCTGTAGGAAGTAAGATCATTAGGAAGCTTGTGATGAACACTAAGTGAAAGTAGCTCCTCTTGAAGCCAGTCATCGGCTGGGGGACGAGAACAACCAAAAAACAACAGGATGTGAGAAAGTTCGGCATGTGGGTAACGAGCTCAGCCCTGTGTTCAAGCGCTAGCAGGCCCACAAGAGCAGACTAAGCCCAGGCATCGCCTCGTGCGGTACCTTTCTCATATTGAGAATCCAAGTCTTCGTGCTTAGGTTTGGTTAAGCAGTAGAAGAGCTACAACGGTCTGTCTGTGTGGCCAATCCTGAGTCCATCCCTACTCTGCAGAGACAAATAGTGTACCCTGTTGAGGAGAAACAGTGAATCGAGTATGGCGTAGCCTTGCATAATATCACGCACTTGAAGCAAGCTTTAAAAAGAGAAATCAAGGAGAAAAGAAAAGGGAATGGAAGAGAAGGGGAGGGAAGGGGAGAGAGGAAAAGAAAAAGAAAAGAAAAGAGCGGAAACCAATGTCAGCCTGCCACGAGGAAAGCCAAAACGCCATTGCGGAATATCACCAAGTCTTGGATCAGAGGCGAGGCTATAGCTCTTCTTGGCCATTCTGCGCAGCCCACAATGCGGCAGGCTGAATCTAACCCTTGTATTCTCACCAACAGACAGTGGCAGCTGATCAGTTTGCTATCGCAATGGCTGCATGGGCAACCAGGGTCCCAAGCGGCGCAGATACATCCAAAAGCGTCGGCGGGGAAAATACCTCCATTTGCTAACACACTCGGTGATTGGTCTCGAATTGGTCAGTATAAACTGCTACACAGAGGTAGGGATAACGTTAAACTCGGGCACGACAGGAGTAGTTTATAACTACATGATTGCCAAACCAGAATATACTTTAATCTGGGCAGAACGAGGAATGGAACCACTTGATAGGGTATAGCTGTGCCGCAAGTGGTGGCTCTGGTTCAATCTCTAAGAGCCAGGCGAGATGAACCAATGACGAGTCTTTCTTCGCCAATGGATTAAAGCAGTAATTCGCTTTCCATTCGAGTTTTGCGCGGGATTAACAGCGCCTTGGCTGATCAGCTCGGAGACTTGGTCGCGCGGTGTCACGGTGGCACAGCTCACCCGCTAAACATGAAGAGCAACGGTCCTAGCGTCCAAGGCTCTTTTTGGTAGGTAAGATCAATTGGGACCTCCTTGAGCTCATCTCGGTCCTTAACTCAGTGAGGCGTCATGGGCTGAGCGAGGCGCTGGATATCGATCTATTGGCCGGAAACCTAATTTCTCCCTAGGGAGCGCTCCTGAGTAGAAGAACCCTGACACCCTTCTAAGGACTAGTAATTGGAGGGGAGTTCGACAAGTTTCAGGCCCCGTCTTCGACCGGCTTTGCGCCATAGTAGCCAGTTTGCGCTATCATCTTGTCTTCGGGTATTCGGGAATCCGTTTCGGGCAGGTGGGTATCCGGCTTACCATGTGTCAGTTTGGAAATATGACTGTCTAAGACTAATCTGGAAGTCGTAACACCTTTTAGGCTTAGCGGTATTCTTCGATACCATGATTCGGCATGCGGTATCCCGTTCGGGTTTCGTTCAATACCCATCAATAATCTAAGACGTAAGGCCGGTATAAATATGGCACTAAAATGGTTTGCCTCGTCCCTTCAACTCCTCCAAATCAGGCTGCATCGATCCTAATTATGTCCTACAAAATTGTCATCATTGGAGCCAGATTTGGCCGAGTCTGGAGGGCGATCTCCGCCAAGCACCGCATCAACCTCATGAAGGAGGCTGTAGACCATCACAAAACCCGTGACGGGTCCAAGGTCAGAACCCGAACCAACGGATTACCCGCCAAGAACCCATTTTGCATAAAGTTTCTGTATTAGGATATACTCACTGCATAAACTTGCTGATTTATCAGATTTCTAGGTCTATACAGTATGTTTGTTTTGTTTGGCAACCCACGGGTTAAACAACCCGCACGGGTTCAGACGGTGTACCCATACCCGACCCGTCGCGGGTTTTGGGTAGACCCGTTACGGGTAACCCGCGGGCTTTGTCAAGGTCTAGAAATCTGGGTCATTGCTCCTGAGCTGGTCTTGGTGATGCGGCCACGCCTCCACGAGCCCAAGCCATCCACCCTGATTCATCCTCTCGACACTATTCAGAGAGGCTGGTGTCAGGGTTGTCCCCTGAGTTGTCGAGACAAATCATACAGAAGCGCGCAGTCCAGTGTCCTCAGGACTCACATCGAGTAACAAATACGACCGCCTTACCCTCACTGCCGGGAGCTCAGTCGTACGTCCCTAGGAGATCAATGGTCTTGGGAATCATGCGTTTGATATAGATTCCCCGACTTCTGCTGTCAAACTTGGTTTTCATCTGGAAGTCTCACTTCACCTCCGGCAACCACTGGTCGGGATACCGTTGTAGTGTGTGGTGTCGAGTTCACGGGTATCGAACTCGCAGCCAAGATGTCCAGGCGGCTCGCCCACGTTTCCAATGCTCGTGTTATCTTGGTTGGAAACGCAGATGAAATTGGGTCTGGATTTGGGTCCAGCCCTCGTTCAACCATCATCCGAACGTTGGCAGACCGCAGCGTCGAGGTCAAGCTCGGATCCGGAGTCAATGCAGTTGACACAGAAGGCGTCACTCTCACCTCTAGCGAGCGTATTCCGACGAAAACAATAATCTAGACCGCCAGTGTAGGGCTAAACCACTGACAGGACGGATCCCGGGGGTTAAGGACGCTCTAGGCCGCCTTCATGTCGACCAATATCTCCACGTTCCGTCTGTTAATGGTGTTTTGCCACAGATAATGTCGCCTGTGCACTCTAATATGCGTTGATGTGCTGTCAGCATGCACTCCGGCTGGGCGCATGTCAGGTCACAATGCCGCCGCAGATCTTCTTGGTCAACCTCTCATGGTATTTGAGCAGCCTATATACAATTGCTGCCTTGACCTTGGGCCTTGGGGCACTGTGATTGCTGATGGTTGGGCGAGGGACAATATCACAGTTTCTGGGATCTCGTAAAGCGGGCGAAGCGCTACACCAACCAACGGTCGATATACCCGCCAGAAGATGCCAAGGAAGCTCTTAGATTAGGTGACCCCGTTTGTTTAATTCCGACCAGCTGTTTGAACGGTTGGTTCGCAAGGTAGAATAAGGTAACTTGACTTGGCCTGTTTCTGTAAGCTACTTAGCTGCCAAGGTAGAGATTTACACGGAGAATTGGACATTATTTCTGACAAATTTACCGTATTTCATACGATTTAAATGGCCTTACAGTAGATAGTACCTGTAGTCAACAGCATTACAGGTTATGTAGATGGAGATCCGCTACCATCAGACACCAGTCGGATACGGCTGCTCCAGCCATGGACTCATCTATTCAGTAGTGTACGAAAAACGCTTCAGTAAGAAGAAGGATACAAACCCTTTACCATAAGCCTTTAATATTAATTATAAGCACCGGGATAATTTCATCATTGCCAACGCTACAAAGCCTGCGAGCGACAGCCCACGGCACACGGGTGACTTGTTGCGTGTCTCATCTGTTATATAGCAGGCGGAAGTAATCAACAGGAGTTGAAGTCGTTGTACCTATTGTAGACTGAATTATACCGACACTCTACCACTGCCCGTTACGTTGGCTCATGGCTGACACCAGCTCGGCGCTGGTATAGACATGGTCGCGCCATTTTGGACTTTGCCATAACATGAATGACGGTATAAAATATATAACTACTACAGATGAGCTTTCCACCAGCCCCTAGTATGTTTCCAACCGAAATTGATATATTTCCTGGAGCTTGGTAGCGATAAAAACTGGTTCGATGCTGCAGAATTTCAGGCAACATTAAGTCGAGGTGCGAATCAAATAGATAGGAGAACCTTGCTAACAGCTTGATTCGGTATGCATTAGTCACCTCCACCACATAATTCACAGGAACCAAGATCCATTTCTCAGACGTCATCAATATTCCTCCAAGCTTCGCCGCACTGAACGAGTCCGATGATACTGGTCAGCCTGACCACCACTGCCTGCGTCACAAGAGATACTCAACACTAAGTGCGCCTGTATTCCTCATCAATCTGGATCAATGCCGCCATTCCATCACGTTCATATACCTCCGAATCCAAGACCATTACTGCCATCAGTGTAGCCGGTTCAGTCGCGCTAGCGTTATCGCTGATACGGTGATGGCAGCCCGGTGCTTCAAACCAGCTGCCTCCTGCTGGGATCACTTTCATCGGGTCGTTATTCATCTTGTTTAAAAGAGTGCCACTCACGACGTAGGCAGAGACCGAGCAGCCACCGTGTCGATGGGGTGGAGTTGATCCGTTTGGAGGGAATTCAACGCGCAGACCAACGATAGTCTTGCCGGGGCAGTTGACGAGCTTGTAGGAGTAGACAATATTGATGTCTGGCATGGGACGACTGCTTTTAAGTTAGCCGTGTAGGCTGAGTTAGAGTGCGATAATACCTACCTGGGATCATAGGTTGGCTCTTCCATTTTTGTGGATTGATGCACCTTTTGAGTTTGCTTAAGCTGCGTTGGCTACCTGATACTCGGCTGGGGTGTTCTTTTCAAGCTTCTTTCAGCTGTGTTGCTTGGTTGATAGTTTGTTGGAAAGTTGGCGATATTTATATGTTGATGATGGAGCTTGCCTCGGTACCGAGACGTAATATCCAGAGCAAGGAAATCCATCGGTTAGGAGAAAGGTAGTTCGCGCATTTTGTTGGGGTCTGTACACCTGAAAGACTTGTTGAGACTTGAGAGTTGAGACGGTTGATTCGGTATATCGGGATCCCAAATCGGCTCGGGTATTCGATTTTGATAGCCTACTGGCTATCTAGGTTCTAAGGACTAGGCGGATGGTAAAGACAGCAGCTGAGTGGAGAGGCTTGGATGGGTTTGGTGGGAACCCTTGAGCGGGCCCCGTCTGACGGATCGGTGCGACGGGTATACTCGCCCAAACCAGGGTTGTGAAGGGCCTAGGAAGGGCCCAACCGCTGGTCATGTACAAGATTGAATATATAACCTATATAAATGCGAAATAGTCCTATCAGAGCGTGAAAGGCTCTATCATCCTGGTTGCGAGCTGTGCATGAGCAAAAAACCTGGAGGTGCCAGGAAGCCCTGGACATTGAATAGAGCCTCTAAACCCTTCGGGGTCAGACATATCTCCTTCCAGATCTTAACAAGTGGATGCGCAGCAGAATCTATGGCACCCATTAGCCTGACCAGGAACGTTTATGATACATTGATGTTTCTGCATGTTCTATTATCGAGCAATATATCGGCCACCCCGGCAAACTCAGGATCTCATTACACGGCCCTGGTTTGACGCCAAGGTATGGAAAACCAGCTTTGCTCAGGCGCAGTAATCATTGAAATTCACTGCTTTCAGTGTAAGAAACCCTCCTGGCAGGTTGACGAGCCACTTGCCATCGGCATCAATCTTGTCAAAGCACTACAATTTTCTGGTGGGTGTTTTACCAAACACCCTGAATGTTGCACTGGTAACTCGCTTACAAAAATCAGTCCAGTTGTGGCTGAAGTAAACCCAATGACTAGAAGGTAAAACCAACAAGTCCACGGTATCTGCGCCTGCTTGCACGACGTCCTGCAACTATGCAAGCCATAAAGCCCGGAGAAGCAGACAGAGCTCTCCAAGGTCTCCTAAGGGCTCTGACGGTCGGCGGGCAATCTTGGTTCAAACTTCGCGGAATGTGCCAGCCCAGAGACAAGCTGCCCGAAGCCGGAAGCATGCCTTGTTCCAGGCGTGCTATTCTTACCCGGGTCTCCTTCGATCAGTAACCCAGTTTTATTGGACCTACGACATCAACAGGTATCATACCTTGACATAGGCCGGGCGTATTAACGCATGCTATGTTAGTCACAAAGGCAATTGTTCAGTCGGACTCTCAGACCAGCCAGGCCACTCGTTTAGATAAAAACACTGATAGTAAGAGAGTAAAATATATTCTCTGTTTTTTGGCAATGATATAATTACCTAGGCTATTCAAATAGTAGCTATCATAAAGTAGTAAGAAAATTAGGATTAGGGCGAGTATCTGCGGCAGCCCCAGGCCTGAAAACCAACTATGAGCAGAAACAGGCAAAAGTGCTACGGGGAAGTTAGCCTTGCAAGACTTTACCAAACTTCACCATAGATAACGAGCCTATTAGTAAACAAGAGACAATAACAGTATAGTCTATCCATTATTCCAGAATAACAAGAAAAAAAAGAAGAAGAAGAAGAAGGGCGCGGCGAAATTGTCAAAAAAATGAGCAGCGACAAAGAGAAAGAACCGCCACCACAGACGATAGTAATTGGTTAGACTACTAGAACTAGCCCTTGCTAAAGCTGGAAGCAATGTCTATACTGTCACGGGTTCACTTATATCCAAATGTCACTTGGAGTGAGAAGATATCCAGATGGAAGAACTAGTGGTTCTCACAGTATACCTGGCAATGCAAGTAGAGTCTTTTCCAGTGATTATCCTGTTCAAGATAGCCATCATCTGCTTCTTCGAGCGAGACTTAATAGGAATATTGGTTTATAAGGGCTCAAGATCACAATGGCATAAACAACTTCCTCACGTCTATAAATGCTGCAGTGAGATGCATCGGCTCACTTGTCCCAGTCAGCTCCCTCTAGACGCTTTCTGCACCCTAAATGCAAACTGGAGCGATCCGGTCACCACACCGGCAGTGTTAACAAGCCGTGGGCGATGAAACCTTTCCAGCGCCTCCCAGGTTGCCGTCGTCTCAATGCCAAGCTGTAAAACGCAGTCGTGGAAATGTAGTTGGTCTTTCCCTCTCGTACGAGGGAATAGTATTCCAAGAGATACTGGAGCTCCGACTCGTCACTGTCAGACTGCCCCTTGAGAACTTCAAGCGCTTCTTTCCTACGGTACTAGCGAGTTTCGTCCGGGGGAGCAATAGGAAAAAGGAGAACGCACTCTGGAATATCCTCAACCTTCAGCTCCTGGTCGAGAGCGTTACTGGCCGCGGTGGCCAGCTCGTCCCCGGTGGTGAGCATGGGCCCGTCGAGACCATCAGCTGGCCTCTGTGCTGGTCGCTGAATCCGTGCTTCCCTTCCCTGGTCAAGACATGGGCGACAACTTGCGAAACATCCTTGATTCTGTCAGCTCTGTCTCGACTGCACTTAAATCAACCTTACACCCAAAGCGATCGGGACGAACTTGTTGATCTTGCCAACCGGAAGAGGGGGTTTTCCCTGCTTCTGGGCCTGTTTGGAGTAGATTAGCAGATTCTCTGCATAAAACTCGGGCCTGTTAACAACGGTCAGCTGCGAATCGATTTCAACAATTGGAAGCCGGAGAAAGTGGTACCGGATCACAACGGGCGAATGGCCGGTCGAGATGCTGGCGTCGCCCTTGGAGGCCATAAAGAGCACTTCCAGGTCAATGAACTGGGGCAGGTTCAGCTGCTTGTCGCGCTCGGCGACATCGCACCCTGCAGAGCTCAGAAAACACACATTGGGGATCCCCACCTACTTCGTTTCCTCGATTAGCTCGACTGTGATGCCGTATTTCTTCTTGTGCGGGGGTGGGATCAGGCACATTACGTCCGCCTTGAGCTCCTGGAGAGAAGAAACCATCGTCTTCAGGTCGCCAGGCTTATGAGGGACGATTTTGACACCGAGACTCGACAACTCCTAGGACAATTCAGAGTCAAGGTTCAGACTCAGGCCTTCGACTGACCCGATCTTCCTAAAGATGTCATCTGTGAGGAGTTCGGCCATTAGAAAGCCGGTATGGCCGTCGACGGCCATAATGGCGATAGAGCGAGACATATTTCATTTTCGAGTGATATAACTGGACGACCGGTATGTACTTGATTCAGAGCACCGAACGTGGTATCTCTCTGTACTTATAATTGCCTTGGTAATGGTTATCCTGAACTCACCCATGGGTATACTGGGTTTGACATTCTGCAGCGGTCATCATGATGCAACCACCAGAAATCATGATGATGCCGAAATCCCCTCACATCCAACATTTCACGACGCCTACGAAGATCTAGAGTCTGGCATCTGGTAGTTAGCATTTGCCGGGGTCTGCATATCGGTTGATCTGCTACCGGCAATCCAGATCGTCGATCCTCGTGGCATTTCTGCCTGGGAGATCCGTTAGGGTTTTGCTCTCCTTGCCCCTACTTACTGGATCCCTCTCCACTCGCCTTGGCTACTACAGCCCAGGCCAGGGCTCTTTCAGTCAGGGCTATTGTTGGCGAGGAGAGATCGATCCCGTCTTGACCGCGCTGTTGGGACCTCTGTTATCTGATATTCCCAGCCTTCTTTCCACAATCTTCCTAGCACGGGAATCTATCGAGGTACACGATCATCTTCCCACACAAGACCCTACCTTTTTGAGCTCCTGGTCGGCCAAAATGATAAAAGCTATTAAATAGATTAGGAGTTTTATAGCAACTATTGATTTTCCGACTTGATGATCAATTTCGCTTCGCCGACTCCACTCAACGGGTGCAAGTTCGTATACACCATTGTGTCGCGTTCGGTCACGAAAGAACTGACGGTGGGATTGAAGAGGTCTCATTCGGGAGATATCAGTATAAGTGACCTCTAGAAGATTACTGAGGTACAGCAAGCCTATTTGCCAGCAGCATCAGGAAACCGAATCATCGCGAATGGTCAATCAGAGATTTGCCGGTCCAAACAGAGATCGCGTCTGAACTCCCTCTAGTCAACGACATACCTCTGCCTAGAGAATAACACACAATGTTCCCTTAATTTACATTAACTGATTCGTGAAGGTTGGAGCATGCTTACCCTGCTTGGGCGTTAGGAGGATGGTTCAGACACTCCATACGACGGTATTCACAGAAGCTGGACACATTCATCGATCAGATTCAATTGGTCAGATCAATACGCTTGATATGAGCGCTAGCCGTCAATGAAAAAGATTCGCTCTTTCCTTCAGCCAAGCTGGGAAATACCAATTTGGCAGAGAAACGGGGATCCTGGATCCAAGAAAGCTCCTTGCATGAACGTACGATGATAGAATGGCACAGACACACGTCGATCATCCGCAACGCGTATTATTTAACCCATTACAGCCCTCGATGTAGAGGATTTGAAACATTTGGTCGTCGACCAACCGGCGGTACCAGGCGCTCATGCTATGTATGGCCCCTGGGTTCTCTCCGCGTCGGATCTTGAGCAGCTGAATTGACACGCTCACAATATGTGTCTGCCATTGTCCTTGTGGCAGTGTTACATCGTCATGCAAGTAACAAGGTTATTCCTCCATGATGGCAAGGGCATACTCTCAACGGAACTTCCGCATCACTCTTTATTGAAGCGTCCACGCCAGCAGGAGAGCAGACCATGGACTACGAGTGTGGCTGGAAACGTAGACTCTTCCAGTACGTGTCAAGCCATTGTTAGCATTCATGATGCATAGAGTTGTAATTTCAGGCGCTTCGTGCCAGAAGTTATTAGTATCCTAATCTTACAACTGGAAATAGGCATATTATAGTATTCGATTCATATCCTAACACCAAAAAGGTGATATTAAATATAACTAGTGGTTGGTACAACCTCAAGACCGACTCAAGTAGGCTTTTGCCCAACTACAACGCCGAACCTGCTGTCAATAATATTCCCTTCGTCGTAATACAGCTCCAGACCTCGAAGAAGTTCCGCAGCACTCTTGCTTACCGCCGCCTGGTCAACTGCATGTCCAGTTTTGAGCAGAATCAAGGGTAGCACAGTCTTGTAGAACTGCGTTTGCCAATTCTGCAGCCTTTCTAGCATATCCCCTCGCTTCCGAGGGGAGAAAGACCGACTGATAATATTCAAGAGCCCAGCATTCTGGTAGGCCTTCTGTAACACTTTAGGGGTGCATTGGCTCAAGTTGTTGAGCCTACAGAACTTCAACCACACATCAGACCCCTCCGCAACTCTTGGGTCATCAGTAGCCGTTGCGGAAAAGTCCATGTCTCCCCATTGTAGGTATCCTCCCGGCTCTAAACGAATGTCAAGTTAGCGTATGCCCAAAGTGTGCAGCCAGACTTTCATACTCAAGATAGTGAGCAGGTTCTGCACAACTTTCTCATACTCTGATTCCGGGATGGCAGTGACCAGCATCCTGACATTAACCAAGTCGTATCGGTTATGGTGCTCTACCGGAAACGGCTTGAAGACATCTTGAACGCTGAGCTCGATGCCCTCGGCGGCGGGTGGGAACTGGGCTGGGGAAATGTCAAAGCCGTGAAAGTACCGCGGAAACTCTCCTGCATGGTCAACGAGCAGCTTCCGCACATCCCATAGCCATATCCTACCACATAGCAATTAGCTGGCAGTTGCCGCTGCTGGCTTGATCGTGGGCACTCTCTTACCCAGTCCCAGTAGCGACATCGGCAACCGCAGTGATCTTCTCCAACGGCACAGACCTATCTATCAGCCCTTCAGCGAAGTCTACCAAGATCTTGTGCTGTTCGTTGAGTCTATTATTGTCAGTACATTGTCCGATGGGTAAGCCTTGGGCACCCACCGGCGAGATTCGGCCTCATCGCGGCCGAGAGGATAGATCTCTGCTGATTCACTCATGGTCGATGAGTTCTATTAGAAAGTATGAAGAATTCTGGTGGGACTGGTGTCAGGCGGCACGGCCACGAATTTATGAGGATTTAGCAGGGGGCCTTAAGCCAACGCTAAGCCGCCATGCCCGCCTCGGTCCAATCGGGGTTTCTCATCTTACGCGCCTTCGCAGGTTCGAAATCTACTCGTTCATCTGTATATGCCAAGTGGTGGCCGGCTGAAGAAGGCCTGAATATAGGGTCTCATGCGAGCTACTCGCACGACCCTCAGACAGCGGGTTTCACCCGGAACCCATGAAGTGCATCCAACGCATTAGTGGCGTTCCAGTGCCAGCGCCGGCTTGCTAGGATAGTCAAGGCACTAAGGACTTGCTAGCATATATATTATAACTGGTTGGCAGAGCATAATATGGGGACTGAGTCTATTATCTGTGCTGACTTTGACTTTTGAGAAATAAAGTCCGATAAGCGGAAACACTGCGCGAAATAATGAGCGGCGCTACAGATATATATTTATAAATAGAACAACCGCTATAATGCAGTACCGGAATCCAAATCGGATACTACGCTCCAGAATGATACTGGGAGTTGTGTCTTGACGACTGTAGTTAAATTGAAGGGAAACAACAAAAAAAAAAAAAGGCTGTAATGAGCAGAGAAGCTGACATTATGACCCCAATACTCAGACAAGCTGGAACAACCCGAATATCTCCCGGACCCCGTTCCGAAATCGGGTCACTGCGGCCTTGGAGCCTTACAGCCTTGCGGCCTCCGCCCGAAAGCGGCTGACTAACCGCAGATGGCTAGCGCAGGTTCCGTGACCGGGTCGTGGACATCGTTGGCCAACTTTGAAGACAGCAACTCTCCAGCTTCCTCTCCTCCCTCATCCGCAGCTGTTTTTTGGTCATGTCTTCTCAATAATGAAGTCTTTGCAGCTAGCTCTACGAAGAGTACCGTTTATTCTTCCGCTTGCGACTCCCAAGTCTGCGTCATGACCGACACCACTCGTGGAGACGCAGAGTTCAAAAATGACGTCACCACATCCCAGGTCGCGGCCGTTTGCTTGATTCAGGTACAGTTTTCCTACCTTTCCACCAGCGCTGTTTGCTCGATTACTGACCGTGTCCAGCGTGTATACCGGGGCTACCGCACGCGGAGAGAGCTACAGGGGCGCCACTTGACCGCGACAAACCGCTGGGTCGATGTAAGGCCTTCCATCGGAGGTGGCGTCGAATGTAAGCTGACTGCGCAGACCGTCACAGAGGCGCAATCGCAGGTCCGTCATCGCTCGGCTGCATCCGCAGCCGACTCGCCGGCCGCACAAGCCCATCGTAACTGGAGCCATGCCGTCCATGTGGCCAAGCTGGCTCGCGGTGATAGTCATGCTCGTCAGCGCGAGACATCCCTTCCACCCCCTAAACCGGCGCCAGCAACAATAAGCAAAGCCATGGATCTGCAGTATTTTCTCGAGATGATGGATCCAAGCCACCGCCATGGGAGTAACCTGCGAAAGTATCACGAATACTGGAAATCTACGGATTCCCACGAGAACTTTTTCTACTGGTTGGATCACGGCGGTGGAAAAGACGCCGAGCTTCCTGAATGCCCGAGGGATAAGTTGGCGCGTGAGAAAGTCCGGTACCTCTCTCGCGAGGAGAGGCTGAACTACCTGGTGAAGGTTGACCAGACGGGCAGGTTCCGCTGGGCCAGGAACAACGAGTTAGTATGGACCAACAATAATCTGTACGAGGACGGTACAGACGGCATCTCGCCTATTCGCGCAGTAAGCTTTCCGGGCAAAGGAAGTCCAGGTGCCAGCTCAAAGCTGAAATTACTGCACCGATCAACACCAGGGTCCTTGTTGGACAAGGAGACGCGAAGTTCAGACACCGAATCTGACCCTGCTTACGGTTTCTCGAGTCGCAGGAGGAAGATTGTAAACCGCATCAAGGATAAACTGTTTGGCAAGGACGACTGGTGGATCTTTGTACGTTCCTAAGAGTTGAGATTAATGCGTGGGCGTGACTAACTCGACTAGGTCGCCGACCCTTCCTATCGCTTGTATATCGGTATCAAACAGCGAGGTTCTTTCCAACACTCGTCGTTTCTCCGTGGGGGCCGTATAGCGGCTGCTGGGCTGATCAAGATCCGGAGGGGGAAACTGCGAGATCTGGCTCCGCTGAGGTACGTCAATGTCGGTATTATTCTATTCCTGAATGATAACAGACGCAGTGGTCACTATCGTCCCCGATCATCTAATTTCCATGCTTTCGTTCAAGCTCTGCGAGATCAGGGAGCGGACCTATCTCATGTATCCATCACCAAGCTCTATGCAACTTTAGCCGGGATGGAAGGATATGTCGGCACTAAGCGGAATATGATTCGAGTGCGAGAGAAGATGGAGCGGAAAATACATCGCGCGGGGAAAAGCGATGAGCCATTGACAGTAGATTTGTGACGCTTGTTTTGGAGATGAAGACGTGATTTCTGTATGTCTGATGCCATCCCGGTCATGCCAGAACGGCACCGCAATCCCGATTGCATCATCGCCAAAACGAGTATTGGAGAAGGGTACAAAAAGATGTCGACCCCTCCTTCGATATTATCAGCTATCATTGTCAGCAACACTCAAGATGCCCACCGAGTTCATTAGTCTCACGTTTCCGACCCCGTCAACGGAGATCGATCCGATACCCAATGCCGCCATTGACCCGGCGTTCCTGGAGCGGTATGCTCGTAATCTAGATGATTACTCTTATAACTACACCCTTGTTCCTTACGATTCCTCCTATTTCGATCCTTGGACTGTGGGTGCCACCATCGCCGCACACACCAAAAACATCAAAATCATTATCGCGGTGCGGCCCAACACCCTTTATCCAACGGTGGCCGCTAAAGCCTTAGCAACTCTGGATCAGCTTAGCTCCGGCCGTGCCGTTGTCCATTTCATCGCCGGTGGCAGTGATGCCGATCAGGCCAGGGAGGGCGACTTCCTCCCCAAAGACCAGCGCTATGGCCGACTGGAGGATTACATCAAAATCTTACGCCGGGCCTGGGAGTCTGCCAACCCGTTCGACTGGGAGAGTCCCTACTACACATTCAAGGATTTCAGCAATCGGGTTCGTCCAGTGAACGGCACCATTCCTGTCTCGGTCGGAGGATCATCCGACGAAGCCTATCGCATTGGTGGCTCACTCGCCGACATCTTCGGTCTTTGGGGAGAGCCTCTGAAGGAGACTAAGGAGCAAATCGACCGCATCTATGCCGAAGCGGAGAAAGCAGGGCGTACTGACCGGCCTCGCATCTGGGTGACTTTCCGTCCTATCGTGGCCGAGACGGATGAGCTGGCCTGGGCCAAGGCACACCGCACCCTTGATGCCCTACAGAAGAACCGTGCTGCTGGTCTTGGTAAGGCGCCTGCGAATGCACCCCCCCCTCAGAACGTCGGCTCGCAGCGTCTGCTAGACATTGCTTCGAGGGGTGATGTGCACGACCGCGCGCTATGGTACCCGACCGTGACGGCGACAAATGCACGCGGTGCCTCGACGGCTCTTGTTGGTTCATGGGAAACCGTTTCAGAGTCTATCTTGGATTATGTGGAGCTCGGTGCCGAGCTGATCTCCATCCGAGGATACGATAACCTCAACGATGCGATTGACTATGGGCGCTACATTCTGCCGCGGGTACGAGAGGAACTGAAGAAGAGGGGGAAGCAATGAGACTCATAACAACGTGTCTATCATGGTAGGTTTCGCGGGTCAAAGTATTTAGCGAGAAATCTTGAACTTATGATTATCCGCCAAGAGCATGTACCTCGTTCCGATAACCCTGTTATAGATGTACATACACAAATGCTAGGTGTCTGACCGCTTCAAACGGAGTTCTCAATCGTTCCACTTGTCTTCGCCAATGCACCAAATGCAAGTACTCTGCAAGAAAATCTGCGGCAAAGGGCTTGAAGAACCTGCCCTCGGTGCCCATCGCAGACTTCGATAATTCCACCACCCACCCAATAATTAGTTGCTGCAAGCCATACAGGAATCCACAACATTAGGGTCACATATTAAATCAGTCGGATCCAGAGCAGAATGAGAATCATATATCTTTGCTCACATTGGCCGCGAATGAACGCATAGGCCTTTTTTTTTGTCTTGTGAACCTAACCTGGGACGGATGACGAAACGAATACTCCCCTAGGTCAAGAACACAGGTGAATATTATGGTATTAACAGCCCTACATAGCTACTGTACCGGACTATCTCCAGTCCGAAATGAGGTATACCAAAACCGCAGGGCCAAAGAGATCAATTCAGGTCGAGATACCTCTCGCACTCGATACTGACGTCCCCGAACACGACTATCCTCTTTTACTTTTTGCGAAAACGCAGGCCTATATGCCAGCACAATTGAGACTCCAGGAGTAACTCGACATGGTCGACCGAGTCTTGTAGTCATATACTCAGTATACTTTCACTGTTGTCCGGCGTAGGCATCTGCGACCAGTCATGATGAGTTCCGGCTGTCCTTCCCCTGTTGTTTAGAACATGACCAGTGCACTGCTGGAGTCATAGAAACCCTGGATGCGTGGCACACTTCCAAAAACTGGCAGGGATGGTTGGGCAGGAATGAGACGCATAAAGGCGGGGAGAAACGAAGTAGAACGATGACTATATTAGCTGGCTGCCGCATTCTGGCCCCTCATCGCATCAGACCTCTGCTTTACAACCTACAAGATGCAGCTTCAGTTCGAGAAGTTGTCCTCTTCTGTCCGCGAGGCCCTCAAGCGAGCCACGGCATGGGCCACCAAAGAAGCCCGCAATGATGGCCACTGGTGCGGCGAGCTCAAGGCAATGTCACGCTGACGGCCGAGTATATCAGTCTACTGTGCGCGTTGGAGATCCCCATCTCCAGCCCGAACGAGTGGATCAAATTGTTACTCGCCAATCAGCACGACGACGGCGGCTGGGGCCTTGCAGCCAGCTTACCGGGCGATATCTCGACCAGTGTGGAGGCCTACTTTGCGTTGAAGCTGCTGGGATTGGCCCCGGGGCATGCGGCCATGCTCAGAGCTCGACAGTTTATCATCTCTGCTGGGGGGATCGAGAAAGTCCGCATCTTCACGCGCATCAATCTGGCAATCTTTGGCCTTTACCTGTGGAGCGCGATCCCTGAACTGCCCCCTGAGGTGGTAATGATCCCTACCTGGGTTCCATTCAACATCTACATGTCCTCGTGGGCGCGTTCCACCGTCGTTCCCTTGACGATCGTACGTCACCACGAGCCCTGCTTCTGGCCAACAGCCATGCAAAAGCAGGGCAGCGCTTACCTCGATGAGCTGTGGTGCAACCCGGCCGACAAGCAAGTGCCGTACGTGTCGCGCATCAGTATTCTTCTCAGGAGCGGGCTGATCAGCTCCGCCAGTGTGGCAGTCGACTATCTCCTGCACAAGCTGAACGGGATGCGCTTCTCACCTCTTAACCGCGTTGCCCGGCGGAAATGCCTGGCCTGGATCCTCGAGCGCCAGGAACAGACAGGTGACTAGGCGGGCATCTTCCCACCCATGTTCTTCGGCGTGCTGGCCCTATTGCTCGAAGGCTACTCCCTGGACTCTGCACCCGTCCGCGGCGGACTCTCCAGCATGGAGCGATTTATATGGTCAGACAGGACCGGAGTGTGCATGCAATCATGCGTCTCACCCGTCTGGGACACTGTCCTGATGACCATCGGCATGTGCGATGCAGGGATCCCCGGCTCACAGCTGCAGAGGGGAATCGACTGGTTGACGGCGAAGCAGCAGTCTGGACGCAACGGGGACTGGAAGGTCTTCAAGCCGACGATCACCACCGGCGGCTGGTCCTTTGAGTACCACAACACCTGGTACCCTGATCTCGACGACACCGCGGCGGCCATCATTGCGTACGCGAAGCAGAACCCTTTCAGTGTGAACAAACAGGTCGTCACCAACGCGATCGAATGGATCATCGGCATGCAGAACAGAGACGGCGGCTGGGGCGCATTCGACTACGAGAACAACAAGGAGTTCTTCAATAAGACTCCCTTCTCGGACATGGACAGCATGTGCGATCCCTTTGACAACCGACGTGACCGGCCGCATCCTCGAAGCACTTGGTCTCGTCCTGAAAATCGGCACCAAGACCCCATCCTATCAGATTTCCGCCTCCCTTGAGTTACGCATGCGAGAGACAGCTGCAAGCGCCATCAAATACCTCAAGAGCGAGCGGGAATCCTTCGGTGCTTGGTTCGGCCGATGGGGCGTCAACTATGTCTACGGGACGAGCAACGTGCTCTGAGGGCTGGCCTACTGGGAGACAAACCTCGACGGTACCCGCAACGACACCGTCCACATGCTGATGGAAGACGGCGTCCGCTGGCTCGTCAAGACGCAGCAAAGTGACGGCGGGTGGGGAGAATGCCTTGAAACATACAAGGACATCAGCCTTGCTGGGACAGGACCTGTCAGCGCAACGCACACAGCTTGGGCAATTATGGGCTTGCTGACGCGCTTGGTCCCCTGCGACCAGGCTATCACGAGAGGGATAGAGTTCTTGCTGTCTAGACAGGTGACGGAAGGGGAGCTGGAAGGAACGTGGGATGAGGAGCCGTATGCAGGTGTGGGTATTCCGAATCACTTTTACATTGATTACGCACTTTATAAGGACTACTTTCCGATGATGGCGCTCGGACGGTATGAGCGGCTGCTTGAAGTAGTGGATGATCGTATTTAGTTACTCTAGGTATTTACTCGGACTGGACATGTGCGGCTGTCTTATCGAGTATTATGGATATTGATCTCAAAGGCGGGTTTACTGTCTCTCTCATGCTCGCCCCAGGGCAAACTACTTAGTCTACTGTTAGGCTTTAGAACATGAATGAAGCCATTTTTGGAAGATGAACCTAAAGGGAAACAAGAAAGCACAGATAGTTCGATCCGCGCAAGAGCAACCCCGGGTTCCCGGCCAGTCAGGCCAGGTCAATGATCGGCATACAGACATGCCCACCCCCATCAACATGATGATAACGCTCGTAACTCTTTGTTTATGGGCAGTGTGAATGCGACCGCTCCTGGCGCTGCTGGAGGTTTGCGGCTGAGACCAAAGGGCTCCTTTCCGCAAGGACTGGAGCCCATGGGCTTGTCAAAGTTGACCGGCCGTTGTAAGTTGTCGACCGCAATCCGTTCGGGCCCTGTTGGGCTTGGTGATGGCATCGTTGTCCTTGCGGTTGGCCGCTTTGTCTAGGGCTCTCTTTTCCCGTTCGGCTCATCTTCTCTCTCCTTGTCTTTCCGGTCTCTACCCTGCTGTCTCTTCAGGTCTTGTAGGACAAGAAGCTCCGACGGCCAAGCCGAGTCTTCTCTCTGTTGACTGTAGAGACCATGGCAGTTAGTGTTACTTCACGACTGAGCAATCTAGAGTCTTTATATACATTTCGACCCGGCTTCGGCGCTGTGGAAGAGTGGGCTTTCGCCCAAGATCGGTTCAATTTCCTAGCCAAACCATTTTTCCATGAACATTGAGTGAGAGTCTAGCCAACTAGGTTTCGATGGCACAAAAGTAGACAGCCAGTTGTTATTGCAGTGTTTTTTAGGGCATTGCGAAGAGCCATCATTGTTGGGGACGATTCCGGTTAAGACAACTGAAGAGAGAAGGACGTATATTAGATCCAGAATATAGATTCTATAATTATATAATTGTCATAGTATCTGGAAATTTGTATTCAATTTTGCTTTCATAAATTTTGTATTTTATACGTATATTGACAAGAGCTCAATGCTGCTGGTTTCTCTTTCGAACCGAAAATATAAGATGTCCTGATACTGTTTCGCTTTCTACACACCCAATCTCCATATTAAAACTCGTATTTGCCACATCGTCTAGGCTAAATTTGGGTCGTTCACGGTGTCACTGCTAAAAAAATTCCCGTCCGATCCCATAGTAGGGAGCGGTGCAAACCCTCGCCTCTTTCCTGGGATGCCATTTTTAAGCCGCTGCTTGATTAGCATCCCATTATATTTTAAGCACAACTCACCTTTGCCTCCAGTCAGTAGCCTATCTAGAATATAGCAGCAGATAGTTCTGGAGGGAAGACGCACGCGTGTCGTTCTCCAGGGCTGGACTTGCGCCACGGAATCAGCCAACGGTATATTGGACAAAGTACTCTGATACGCCGTCCTAAATGTGTGAACTCCAGTGTCCCACGAAACGATCGCCAGGATAGGCGCCATTGGGCAGTTCCTGACTGTCAGACCCTCCAGGCCCCTGGCAAGTCTTTCGACTGGGTGTCAAGCCTCAACTCTTTCTATAGTCTTCAATATCGTCAGTGCTGCCATGGCATAATGGCTCCCATACTGGGGCAGCTGCCCTCAGAACTGTTACTTCTCATCGCCAAACATCTCGACGTTCCATCTATTAATTACCTGCTACAGACCTGCCAGCGCTTTAACGGGCTTTTGGACCCGGTGCTCTACAAACTTGCCCGCCGGTATCGGAGTGTGCCCGGGGCTGGCACCACCCTCATCTGGGCTGCGAAGACCAACTGTCTCAATGTGACAGATAGGCTGCTAGACGGGACACCATGGCCGGCCGATAACGAGAATGGGATGACGGCCCTGCACGAGGCCGTTTATGCCCAAAACGAGGATGCCCTGTGTCTGCTGCTCAGGGCTGGAGCAGACGACTTCGCTTCCAGCGCCAACAGAGACGCGGCATTGCACGCGGCCATCAAGTGCGAGTACACACTCGCTGCAAGACTGATCATTAGTGTATACCCGACCGTTATGCCGTGGGAAGGCTACGCCTGGCACTGGACAGAGGCATTGCTTCAAGCCGCGGCCACAGCGTCCGAGCCGCTCTGCAGGCTAGTCGTGGATTCTATCATAAGGTATTATCCAGACCAGGTCCTCAATCTGCTCAACTCGGCTCTACACGTGGCCGCTGGCCCTACCGGCCACCTTGGGATCATCCAGTTGCTCTGCGGCTACGGCGCAGACCCGCCGGCCAGCGCTCCTGGGGGGACTGCGACTTTGCTTCACACCTTCGCCCATCACGGCCATCAAGAGGCGGCGTAATGGGGCCTAGAGCTCGGGATTTACCCGACGGTCGTCGATAGCACGGGCGAGACGGCGTTTTCCATCGCGGTAGCGCGCAACCACCTCGCTCTCGTCCAGACCTTCCTCACGGCGGGTATGAATCCAGAGCTCCCGTGCAGAGGCGGGATTACCCCTTTGTGCAAGGCCGCCGCCGGAGGCCATATGCCCGTGGTGCAATGTCTTTTGGATGCCGGAGCAGACATTCGGCGCAGAGACGACCGAGGGTTCAATATTGTTGATTCCGTCACAACCGCTCGGGAGGATACTGAATCGATACTCGATTTCCTCCTTCGACGCGGCGCCGATCCTAGCCCATCTGCTGGAACCGTCCGTATGACGGCCCTGCACTCGGCAGCCAGGATGAGACTCGTCAAGAGGGCTGCCCTGCTCTGCTCGGCGGCCCCGGTCGACGCTATCGACCAGCGCGGCCGCACCGCGCTTCATCTCGCTGTCACAGAGGGCCACGCTGCGACGGTAGAGGTCTTACCACGGCCTGGCACCGATCCATCTGTTGCAGACGAGAGACAGACGACGCCGCTGCACGAGGCAGCAGCAGCAGGCTTCGCCGATATCGTCAAACAACTGCTTCTCCATGAAGCCTGTGTTCGAGCAGCTGACCAGAACGGCCACACCCCGTTGCACCTCGCTGCGATTTACGGCAGCTATGACACTTACTTGACCTTGGTGCAGCACTGCCAGCACAAAAGGATCGACTTCTCCTCCCCATGCCAGGGCGGAGACACAGTTCTCGCCGAGGCTGTCCGGGACGGATGGACCTCCATCGCTGCGATGATGATCGAAGCAGGCCTCGACCCGAACGCCCACTGGCTTGGTCGTCTGTCCTGCACCTTGCCGCTGCCGAACGTGATGCGCAGATGGTTACCCTGCTCCTTGCGAACAAGGCCGACCCGTATTGCCTGGATTTGTACGGCTGCAGCGCGTTCGACTTGGCCGTTGCGGATCCCGAGACTCTCTCGGCCATGCTCATGCAGTACCCTCACCTCTCGACAGACCCAAAAAAGCGCAACGTGAGGCTACGGCAGACGGTCGCTGCCTTTGGGCGGCGTCTGCTGGATAGCGGCCGGAACGGCCATGGGTGCGACTCGTGCATCGTCGCCAGAGCACTGGTCCGCCTAGGAGAAGGAGACGCAGCGCGTCTTCTGTACGCGCACGATGGCGGGATGAAAACGCATTTCGAGGACCATTTCGAAATGGTTTGTACGGAGTGTCGAGGGCGGGTCCCGGTTTATATGCCTAATGTGTGCTGGGACTGAGCTGTGCCGGGGCTGTAAAGACCACTCCTTGCAAGAAGGCCCGGGCAAGGCATGCCAGGGCCATGGATTCTATGAGATCCCGTAAGAGATATTGCAGCTTCCTGGGGAGGACGAGATACGGGATCAGGCGTGGCGAGAGTGGATGGAGAGACTGGTGTCTGAACATACGGAGACCTCCGACTGGTAACCCTCTTAGACTCTTTATAGACTCCTTTAAGGCGATTTAAGCAGGTCCTAATTCGACGGCTAAATAAACAGTTTTAGCAATTCTCCCCTGGATCCACCACACAGCCAATCAGCATTGCTTCGTCTAGCAGCTGATACAACCTCGCTATCTCTTCGGGGGACGATCGACGATAAGCCCTGGGGCCAGAGTCCATAAAGCGCTTCTCTACGCCCTTCCAGGCAGCTTGCATGCATGATGATCGTAAATGCATCGCTGGCAGGTAAGATGAAGCTCGTAGCCGTGCTCCTCGCCCTCGCCGCGGTCGAGGCTCGTCCGACGGTTGATACGACTTACCCCTACAATGGCCCTGATGTGCCAATTGGCGATTGGGTCAATCCCACCATCAATGGCAATGGCAAAGGATACCCGCGTCTAGTGGAGGCTCCAGCCGTGAAGCCGAGATCTGCGCATCCAAAGAACAATGTCAATGTGATTTCGCTCTCCTACCTCCCCAACGGCATGCACATCCACTACCAGACGCCTTTCGGGCTGGGCGAGGCCCCGTCCGTTCGCTGGGGGACCAGCCCAGCGAATCTGAGCAGAGTGTCTCATGGCTGGTCTCATACGTATGTCGTGATCCTCTGTCCATCTGTCTATATATAGGGGACAGGTGAACTAACCTCGGTGTGACAGCTACGACCGCATCCCATCCTGCGCCCAAGTCAAAGCTGTGACCCAATGCAGCCAGTTCTTTCACGAAGTCAGTCTCCCCCATTTGGAGCCTGAAACCACCTATTACTACAGAATCCCCGCGGCCAACGGGACGACCGAGTCGGACATCCTCAGCTTCAAGACTGCCCGCGCTCCCGGCGATAAGCGGCCCTTCACCGTGGCTGTCCTCAACGACATGGGCTACACGAACGCCCAGGGCACGCATCGTCAACTCCTCAGAGCGGCGAATGAGGGAGCTGCGTTCGCCTGGCACGGCGGTGATCTCAGCTATGCGGACGACTGGTTCTCAGGCATCCTTCCATGCGCGGACGACTGGCCCGTCTGCTATAATGGAACTAATACGCACCTGCCAGGCGGAGGTCCAATCCCTGAAGAGTACAAGCAGCCCCTTCCGGCGGGCGAGATAGCGAATCAGGGAGGCCCGCAAGGCGGCGATATGAGCGTGCTCTACGAGTCAAACTGGGATCTGTGGCAGCAGTGGATGACCAACCTCACCGTGAAGATCCCGCACATGGTTATGCCGGGCAACCACGAGTCAGCCTGTGCCGAGTTCGATGGGCCGGGCAATCCCATCACCGCGTACCTGAACGAAGGCATCGCCAACGGGACCTGGCCAGCGGAGAACCTGACCTACTACAGCTGCCCCCCCTCGCAGCGCAACTTCACGGCTTTCCAGCACCGCTTCCACATGCCAGGCAAGGAAACTGGAGGCGTCGGCAACTTCTGGTATTCGTTCGACTACGGTCTCGCGCATTTCGTCAGTCTGGATGGCGAAACCGACTTCGCCAACAGTCCGTTCTCAACGTTCGAGCGCGATCTCACCGGGAACGAGACCCATCCCCGCCCCGAGGAAACAGAGACCACGGATAGCGGCCCATTTGGCGAAATCGACGGCGATCGGTACGATGATAACACCGCGTATGCTCAGTACCAGTGGCTGGAGCGCGATCTAGCGGGCGTTGATCGGACTAAGACGCCATGGGTGTTTGTCATGAGCCACCGGCCCATGTACTCTTCCGCGTACTCGAGCTATCAGACTAACGTGCGGAATGCATTTGAGCATCTGTTGCTGCAGTACGGGGTGGACGCGTACCTCTCAGGCCACATCCACTGGTATGAGCGCATGTTCCCCATGACAGCCAACGGGACCATCGACGAGTCCGCGATTGTGGACAACCACACCTACACGACGAACAGCGGCAAGTCGATGACGCACATCGTCAACGGAATGGCCGGCAATATCGAGAGCCACAGCTGGTTCGACGAGGGCGAGGGTCTGACGGAAATCACAGCCAAGCTGGACCGCACGCACTTTGGGTTCAGCAAGTTGACTGTCGTCAACGAGACCGTCGTCACCTGGGAGTTTGTCAAGGGCGATGATGGGAGTACTGGAGATTGGCTGACGCTCGTCAAGGGGGAGACTTGTACGATCAACGTGTAGTGGAAACATACTGTGAGCGAGCAGGGAGCTCTCTACTGCCTTCAGTCCTGGGAATAGGTGTAGGTATACAACTGGAATCCTTACATGATGCTCTGTAGTATTGAATCCTTGGTGACATGTTCAATATTTATACAAGTTAATTACGTATGGATTACGTCTGGAGTATCCAGCTGCGTATGAATTAGGCTCTATCAGGCACGCATTTGACTGCCGCCCGATCTATTGCCGCATCTTGTATTGTACTTCGAATAAGCAGACCAATAGGTAATAAGGCATAAAACTGGAACGCAGTCGACATGCATGTCCAAGATGCACCCTTGGACAGTACTCTCAATGAAGTGATCGACCCTGGGAGCAGAGTACCCCCAGAGGGCCTCCTACGAACGCGCCTATCTACCAATGTCAGCATGTCAGATCCTATTGCCCTGCCCCGGGCGCAGCACAGCCTGGCGATCAGCAGCTCTACTCAGCTTTAGTCAGCTTACAGAGGTATATCAAGTTCGATTGTCCTCCTTGGATTCACCGTCAACCGCATATGAAATAGGCGCTGGAGATTCTTCACGGTGTCAACACTTACCGATTGTTGACTTTACATTGCCTCTACACGCCACCGGACCTAACGCGAAAACAGTACATAAACCGTCAGTGATTGTTCACCTTACAATCGAACACCGACCGATTCACTATGGAATGGGCAGCGGTGATTGTCTCCTGGTTAGGGGCACATCTACCAGGTATGACGGCATATGACGGCATACTGTGCCCTCCCCTACCTCCCCTACCTCCCAGCACCAAAAGAGCCCTCTAAGGGCCCTATCCCATGCCCATCTTCTATTGCACGTTATTAGGACTGTTGGCATTATGTTCCATCAAGCTCAATGCTACCTAGGATTCATCAACCCCACAAGCCCCAATATCGGCAGCAATATCGGAACGGCGCTGATCCTGCGCGGGGTTCGCTGCTTCGTCCAACCAGGGAGTCAATATTCTGAATTCGGCATTCTCCAAGAAGTCTCCGAGAATTCAAAGGATCGCGTAGCAAGCGTCTCAGCACTCATCTACGTCAAAGAGATTCGCGAGCTGGGATACGGTATTGCCCTGGTCAGTCTGCAGAGTTTGCACGACGAAGCCGGACTGAGGCTTTTACTCTGGATCGGGGCGGTCATGAGTCTGGCGGATGCGGGTGTTGTGCTTGTATTTGGGAGGAGGAATTACCAGATGGTTGCCTTTCATCTGCTATTTGCGCTCTATCTGGGGGCTGCTTGGTGGATTCGGGCGGCGGATGAGCGTGGGAAAAGGGGGGAGGCAGTTAGGGTTTGCATCAAAGCGCAGTGAGCCTTCTTATTATCCACGCAGGAGGCACAACGTACTCTTGAGTCAATGCATAGGGCTTCTGAAACCGGACTAGGAGTCTACCGAGGTCACCCCAGCAGCATCAGGAGCTGAGCGTGGGGGCTAAATTTGGTCTGACAAGTAACATCAACGTCAGTGGCGTGGATGGCGCGGAAGCCACGCAGCCAATAAGACTTTTCCAAGACTTCAGGCGTACTCAAGCTCTGCAAGCCTTCTCGGCAATCGGCACATTCTTATGTTGCATAGAATCATGAGATAGCGTACAAGTGATATGCTACCTTGGAGTCCACCCCCATAATTCCCCGCGCGCAACCCCCCTCCCCCAGATTCTGCCAGGGTTGGATTGTGGAGGTAGATCGAATAGGTAGAGTCGAGATGATATGCTCTGATTCTCATTGTAACATATTGCAAACACGAGGCGGTTGACTCGGGGTGCTCCTGATCCCTAATAAATGGCTTAACCCTCCCCCACACCCCCCCGAATGTCGGTCCTGCCCGGCACATTCCAGCGCCTTCGGTCCGTTACAAGTACGCGCAAGAACATTGGAACTAATCGCCCAGTCGGAGGGACTGACATCAATCATTGGGGAACCGTTTATCCGCGGTTATCCAGGAAGGTTCTTTGCTCGTCGAGTCAGTTCGGCCCCGACACAGTCGCATATTCCTTCGCTTTTCGATTGGCGGGATTTCACCTCATAATGCAACCTTGTCATCTCCTGACACGGTCAAACCCTCGCTAGTGGCTATCAATGGGCCATTAGGCTCGACCTAAACGCACGCCGGGCTCGATCCGTCCCTCTCCCTGGTCCTCCCCTCGATTAGCTCGAGTCTGATCAGACGTGACAGTGGCGACCCTTCCTCCACTGCGTTCCTCTTCCCCGTGTCTCAGGGTTCGCCTTAAAAGCAGTCATCTCGCGTTCCCCGTGAGCCCGTATCCCCGCGGCCCATATCGCTGTCCTTGTAGAGACTGGAATGCGGGGCACTTGGAGTGCAAGCTGATTCAGGATGGGCTTTGTCTTCGCCAACATCTACGTGATCACGACCATTGCGGTCATCGGTGGTGCCCTGTTTGGTTTCGACATTGCGTCCATGTCGGCCATGTATGCCCTCTCCGTCTCCCCCCACCCCTAATCGTCTCCTCTGTCGGGTGACAACTGACCCAACATTTGCTGACCCCTATTCCCAGTCTGGGCACGCAGCAGTATAAATGTTTCTTCAACCAGGGTGGCATCGGTAAGGACGGCCAGTGTGCCGGCCCGACCTCCAGCAGCCAGGGGGGCATCTCTGCCTCGATGCCTGGAGGATCCTTTGCCGGTGCTCTGTGTTCTGGTATCATCACCGACTGGCTTGGTCGTCGACGGGCAATCCAGGTGGGCGCTGTGATCTGGTGCATTGGCAGTGCAATCACCTGCTCTTCGTTCAGTATCGGGCAGCTTGTGGTCGGCCGGTTCATCAACGGTGTCTCTGTCGGCATCTGCAGCGCGCAGGTCCCCGTTTACGTCTCCGAGCTGGCTCAGCCTAGCAAGCGTGGAACGGTGGTCGGTGCCCAGCAGTGGGCCATCACTTGGGGTGTCAGTTTGATCAACCGCAGATGTAGAAGGAAGATACTGACTGTTTTCAGATCATGATCATGTTCTACATCTCCTACGGCAGCAGCTACATAGACGGCCCTGCCGCATGGAGATTGCCATGGGGCCTGCAGATGATCCCCGCCGTCTTCCTTTTCTTCGCTCTCTTCTTCATGCCTGAGAGCCCGAGATGGTTGGCAAAGAAGGACCGGTGGGAGGAGTGCCACGACATCCTCGCGCTCGTCCACGCCAAGGGGAACCACAACGACCCCTTCGTCCAGACGGAACTGCGCGAGATCCGCGAGATGTGTGATTTCGAACGCGCCAATGCGGATGCCAGCTACCTGGATCTGTTCAAGCCCAATATGATCAACCGGACGCATATCGGCATGTTCACCCAGATCTGGTCTCAACTAACCGGTATGAACGTGATGATGCTATACATCACTTACGTCTTCGGCATGGCCGGGCTCTCCGGCAACGCCAACTTAGTTGCCTCATCGATCCAGTACGTGATCAACGTGGTGATGACCATCTTTGCCCTGGTCTTCATCGATCGCTGGGGCCGTCGCGTCCCTTTGCTGATCGGATCTACCCTAATGATGACCTTCATGTTCGCCAATGCCGGTATCATGGCTTCGTACGGCAAGCCTGCGCCCCCAGGCGGAGTCGACAACGTCCCCGAGGAATCCTGGGATATGTCAGAGGCTAAGGCCGCGGCCAAGGGGGTCATCGCATGCACCTACCTCTTCGTCGCGTCATTCGCGCCGACATGGGGTCCTGTCAGCTGGATCTATCCCCCCGAGCTGTTCCCGTTGCGCCTCCGCGGTAAAGCAGTAGCCGTGACGACCGCTTCGAACTGGATCTTCAACTTTGCCCTTTCTTACTTCGTGCCTCCTGCATTCGAGAACATCAAATGGAAGGTGTACATTGTATTCGGCGTCTTCTGCGCCGCCATGACACTGCACGTTTTCTTCCTCTTCCCGGAGACGGCCGGCAAGACCCTTGAGGATGTCGATGCGATGTTCCATGCTAATGTCAAGCCATGGCAGACGAGGGTGCAGTATCGCGATATCAAGAATGTGGAGCGCGGCGGTGTTGGGGCTCAGATGCTCGAGAAGGAGAACGCTGTTGGGGTGGAGAGGGAGGAGAGGGAGGTTGCTGCTTGATTAACTCGCAACTTGCTTACCTGCTCTAGGGCTTGCTCTAATGAAGAAAGATGGGTGTTTGGAGGGAGGTGGTAATGGCCGGAATATACATTCCGCTGTGTGGATCGCTTTATATCTCACCTTAAACTAGTAAGACACTGTCAAGTTCACTTCTTAGTCCATTTTTTTTGACTCCACACCGACCGTTGGAATATATTTTCCGCCTGGACATTGCTTTGGCATATTTCTAGCTAGTCTTCGTCTTTTAATGCCGCAAATACACAGTTTCGTTAGTCATATTGCTCCATATCCACTCCCGCTTTGCCTCAGTGCCGGGGGCCACTCAGCCCGCATGGCCTGACACATACTGCAGACAAAAGGGAGGGTATACGACAACAGCCTGCTCTTTGACTCGTGCAGACTCGGTAGTCACCGTCCATGTCATTGCCGAACTGCGGAGAATTGTCGGGATTGGGCATCCCCGTGGGGAATCGCAGTGCGTACTCCAAAACTAAACCCGGTAGAGCCAGATTAGCGCAAGGGGCGTGCCCTAAATGATGGCTCGACCTCCCCGCCAGCTTTCTCGGCATCTTTCTGTGAATTTACGCCAAGTATGACGCCTGGGATTGATCGCCACTTGCTCGGGGTATGTCCTAAACCAACAGCCAGTCCATCGCAGGAGAATTGGAGTATAAAGAGGCCTGCTCCCCCTGATTGATGTTACCCATTGTACCCGTGGTAAGCCCTATCGTCGCCGGTTCATTAGCAAAGAAATCATGATGAATCGAGTAATTTTGGCTCTCGCGGCGGCCGTACAAGGCCAGGAGATGTACATCACCACGACTGGATACATTGCTCGGCCTGAGTGTACTGCTGCGCCGGTCACCCCGAGTTACCGGTTTGAGCCGTTTCAATATACACTCAATGAAACTGTTCGGTAGGTCGACTGTCTGCTTGTGGAGTATTAACTCTTTGCTTGTGTAGTATCTCGCTAACAGGTCAGGTATGCCACTTCTGTTCCAGCCCCCACGACAACGCAGACCTTTGCGCCGGGCTATAAGGAAGCACTAAAGATATATGGCACAGAGCTGTCGACCACCACTTGGGGAAGCTGGCTGCCTGGAGAGACCGTGATTTCCGCCACCGACACTGGGGACAAGTACGGCCAGGCCGCCTGGTCGTCGCAGTGGCAGGCGGCTAGTCTGATCAATTATACCACCGTCGGATTCTACACGACAACCGTGAGCCCTACCCCAATCCCGTCCAGTGAACTGGTCCTTCCTCCTCGTGACTACTTCGGTCCTAGCGACTGCTACGATTTCCCGGAGGACTTCATGTTCGGCGTCGCCGGGTCTGCTGCTCAGATCGAAGGCGCCATTGCACTCGAAGGCAGGGCACCGACGAACCAGGAGAAGCTCATCCAGGACGACCGGCCAAAGAACTATGTCACGAACGAAAACTACTATCTGTACAAACAGGACATCCAGCGTCTGGCGGCCATGGGGGTCAAGTACTACAGCTTCTCCATTCCGTGGACTCGTATCCTCCCGTTCGCAGTGCCCGGAAGTCCTGTCAATCAGCAGGCAATCCAGCACTACAACGATCTAATCGACTATGTTCTCGAGGTAGGCATGCTACCAGTGGTGACCATGATTCACTTCGACTCGCCGCTGTACTTTCTGGAGGGATCCAACGTATCGGCCACCCCGGATATTGGCGCAAGCAACGGGGGCTACTGGCACCCTGAATTCGTCGAATCCTTCGTCAACTATGGCAAGATCCTCTTTACGCACTATGCAGACCGGGTTCCGGTCTGGGTGACATTCAACGAGCCCCTTTTGTACTCCTTCAACTTCACCGGTATCCATAATGTCGTCCAGGCCCACGCGGAACTGTACCACTACTACCACGAAGAGCTCAGCGGCACTGGCAAGGTTGGCTTCAAACTGAACAACAACTTTGGCGTCCCCAAGAACCCGGAGAACCAGACCGACATCGAGGCCGCCAACCGCTTCAACGAGATGCAGCTTGGGGGTTTCGGCAACCCTCTCTGCCTAGGCGAGCAGTACCCAGAAACGCTCCTCAACACCCTCCCCGGCGCACAAAAGCTCACTGACGCCCAGCTCGACTATATGGCCAACACAACTGACTTCTTTGGTATTGACCCCTATACTGCAACCGTCGTCTCCGCACCACCGGGTGGCATCGAAGCCTGCGCAAAGCAGAAAATGAGCACGAACGGTCTGTACCCCTACTGCGTCACGCAGGAAACGACAAACATCTACGGCTGGGACATCGGCTACCGCTCCGAAAGCTACGTCTATATCACGCCCAAGTATCTCCGCTCCTACCTCTACTACCTGTGGAATACTTTCCGAACTCCCGTCTTGATCGGCGAATTCGGGTTTCCAGTGTACGGAGAATCCGAGCGTGAACTTCAAGATCAAGTTTTTGATTCTCCACGGAGCCAGTACTACCTCTCGTACCTCTCGGAAACACTCAAAGCAATCTGGGAAGACGGCGTACACGTAGCAGGTGCCTTTGCGTGGAGCTTCGCAGATAACTGGGAATTTGGGGACTACGCATCTCAATTTGGGATCCAAGTTGTCAACCGCACTACCTTGGAGCGGGTTTACAAGAAAAGCTTCTTCGATCTGGTGGATTTCGTCGGGGCGCGGAACGGTTTGGGATATTGATATACTTTAATACGGGTGGTTGCCTAGCAAAGGAGATAGAAGGTCTAGAACGTTAACCCCCTTTGTGCGTCAAAGTTCTGCACAACCTATTCCAATCAGCCCTATTAGGCCTGGTTGAGATGCTGCTCGTTTGATGCACCGTAGTTTTCCGTAATAGCATAGGCCCTCCATCGTAGCGAATACTGCGCAAGCCTATCGACCAGCTGGACGAAAGGGTCCAGGCGTACAAGCTTGTTCAGTCTCCAATAAGTAATCGGTTTAGATCAAGGTAGAGTAAGCCTACACGGTTACAGTTCGTAGACAAGCAGTGCTTGAACCGTAGTTGCTTTTGTATTCCACACTTCTCACTGTAAGAACAAGAAGCTCTTCAGCTGATATCAGACTCCTGGCAATAGAGACTGCATTCTGGATTCAGTCGCAAGTATTATGTCCACTAAGTAAGTCAACAACGGCATTCAAATCCCCAACAACCCCTATTGCGACGCCCTCCTCTGCTAGCCTCCAAGGTACACACCCTGACGCATCAATCCCGGCTCTAATCAGCCTTAACCCGCCATTTGACTCTTCGACTAGCTCTTCGTTGTGCCACCGTAGTACAGAGGGAGTGTTCATTCCAACGCCCAACTCGAGTATGATTGCATTTCTCCCGTGCTCTATTTCGGAGGATACATGCTCCAAGAAGCGGGTATACTCCCGCTCCTGGCCCTGAAAGGGAGCATCATTGAAGTAATCACCGCCTCGGACACAGAGCGTAAGCTCCCCACTGCAGTACCTGCACCTGGGTATCTTGGACTCATCCGTGAGTAGTTGTGTCTGCGGGTCCAAGAACGGGAGGGCCGCGGTCAGGAACGGCGCAGAAGAAAAGACAGCCTCGCGTCGACACTTGGCAAAACATTGCAAATAGTCATATTGCCCCTGAGGCGTGGAGATACGAGATGGATGAAAGCCATTGGCGAGAAATAACCCATCCGCGTTTGAAGTCCGAACAAAACACCGGATACCAAACCGGGTAGCTATTTCCAGCAGAGAAGCGTATAATGGAGACTTCGGCCACGTTTTGACCATATTCAAATGGTGAAAATAGTACCCCCATTTCTGAGCAGGGGATTTCCACCTGCTAAAGCCGAAGATATCGTACAGTCTCCTCAGACCGAGCGGCAGAAATGCGGGGAAATATTTGGCGAACAGATCCGGAGAAGTATAATCCAGCCCTGCTGCGGCAGAGAGACCCGCACCGGCACTGATGATGAGATAGTCCGCTTGCTCGAGCCAGGAACGGGCTGTTTTGATCGAGGGGGAGGCGACTGGTGCTGGCTGCTGAGTGATTGGCGCTATATGCATGCAGTCGCTGCTGCTGGAAACAAGGGAAGAGATTTTGTCATTGTATAAATCAAAGTCGCGTTGGAGGAATGTGTCGAAGATGATATCTGTGATGGTTGTCGTTGGATGCTCCAAACACCAATTCGATACAGTGTCAATAGCGATCTGAGCTGCTATTTCGGACGGAAATGCAAAAAGGCCCGTCGAGATACAGCAGAACGCGATGGCCTTGCGCCCGTCTGGCAGCGCAGGGAGTGTTTCCATGGCCTCGAGACAAGATACATAGCAGTCACGCAACTGCTCCCTATGCCTGCGACCCGGCAGCTGTCCGTGTTTCAGTTCAGGGCCAACTGTATGGATGACATACGGAGCTTGCAGATTGAACCCAGCTGTCACCTTTGCGCGTCCCACTGGTTCATCATGTCCCTGTTCCGTCATTAATTCGAAACATGCCTGCCGTAGACGAGGCCCAGCAGCAGAATGGATAACATTATCAATACACCGGTGTGACGGCTGGAAACATCCAAGCAGCGCCGAGTTTGCGGCATTGACGATGGCTGTCACATTGGAGAGGGTAGTAATATCGCCCTTCCACACGGATATCCTTGATCCGTTTACCACGAGCCGCGGATGGAGAGATTCTGAAGGGGTAAGTAGTGCGTGGCTGTGTCTGTGCGAGAGAACCGTATCGATATCTAGCAGCTGTTCCTCGGTGAGTTCAAACTCTGGGCTCCGTCGACACAAGAGCTGGCGAAGAAGTTCGAGCTGACCCCATGTATCTAATTGCAGGAACCATTCATGATCCTGATGATCCTGGTGGTGATGGTGATGGCAATGGATGTGTCTGCCAACAGCGGTATCCTTAGTCAAGTGCGACAAGGCTCTGGCCAGAGCCTGTGAGGGGCGATCAGGGCTGCCAGGCATAGTACAGTGCGGTCTCTAAAACTCCAACAAGACAGAGCAATTATTCACGACGTTCTAGTCGCTGACTGAGTATAAGAGGAACTGCTGAGACCCACTCATTATCTGCATTGCTGAATACGTGGATTATTAATGTAATCCCGGTGGGATGCGACAGTAAGCCATCACCCATCCACGTCGAATACACGAGAACACAAAAAGTCAATTGGACTTGAGCTCTACCGACGAAGGCCTTTTCTCGCATAGTATCGCCTGCGAAACCGCAAACCCTAGCCAGCTATCGGCCTGAAAGAGCATTCCCAGTCCTCGATTCCCACCTTGGACATCTTTCACAATATCACATATCAACGGTCCATCGTCTACACGAGTCCCCGACTCTAGCTGGACATGGTACCGACAATAAAACTCCTTCGTGTCTGGCGCATCCCACAAGTAGCCACTATCCGGGAGCGGAAACTGTAGGTCTGAGGGACACAACATGCCTGTATTGAAGTGGTGATTCAGCTTGAATATAGTCAGGGCAAGACGTTTGATCTCTTCCATGTACGTCCAGCTGTAGACTAAGGAGTCCGTCGGTTCCAGCAGGGCCTGCATCTTGGCGTAAGTGAAAAGGCCGCCGGCCAGGCAGGTGGCAGTAACAGCATGCAGCAAGGACCGGCAGCGGGAGACGAGACACTGCGGGACGTCCCGAATTATAGCGAAGATGATGTTGAGGACGATGGTTTGGAAGGTGGTCATCGGCCAGGTCTTGTCGGTGAACTCACCGTCCAGCTTCCAGACATCCTAGTAAGGGGATGAGCAAAGTACTATTGCAGGGGAAAGGAGACCTACTATGCGATTTTCCAACAGCGCCAGGAACTTCTCATGCATCCTCTCTGCCCGGTTCCGAGCAGCAGCGTCACCCGTCAGCCAAAGCCCGATCATCACGATCGCCAACAGCAAGATTGGAGGCTCATTGCTCCGTCTAAAGGCGGCGCGGTGAATGAGCGGCCACTGATAGTGAAAATGGGAGAAGTATACATCGACGTAGCGATCAATATCCAGATCTGTGCTCTGACTTCTGAGTTCTGGGGACCCAGCAGCTGAAGTACCCAGCAGTCCTCTCTCCCGAAGGCTGCTCTCGTGCTGGAGGAGGAGGTCCTGGATCTCGCTGCCTGAGACAGGCGTTTGCCGGGCAGCGGAGTCGCCTCCATAACCCTGACTGCCCAATGCCTTTGCTGTCTCGCATACTCCGTGCAGCTTCTGCGGCCGGCCCTGGCCCAGCCCCCCTGTGCTCGGTTCAGTCCCAGCTCCCTTGCTCGCCCGGTCAAACGTGCACTTGGCTCCCTTCCTCGCACAAACGCCACACGGCTGCCGACCATCACATCTCGTCTTACACTCATGACACCGATCACAGGCCTTGACCGTCCTGGAACCCGGCCCCGCATTCTCCTTCTCCCTTCGATGCAGCTGCCGGTGCCTCCGAAGCGAGTCCGTCCGGTCAAAGGCCTTGCTGCATTCCTCACATGTGAGCCTTTGGGCCAGCGGCGCATGCTTGCGAGCATGTCGGGTCAAATGTTCCTTTCGCCGGTACTGGGCTGTGCAGCCGGGGTGGTCGCACGTAATCATCACTGGCGTTCTTCCACGTCCGAGACCGTTATTCCGAGCCTGATCTCCGAGCCCGCGGTGGTGAGCTTGGACGAAAATAATCACGAACAGTGATTGCTCAAGACACTAGTCTGGATGGGAATAGTCTGTATAAGGAATAGTCTGGATGGGGAGCGCTTGGAGTGAATAAGTCGAGTCAAGCGTTGAAAGGCTGGAAGGACTGAGAAATGTGGGAGCCGAAACGGCGAGGCAGCCGGTGGGAGGCCCAGAGTGCGTGGGCTTTAATGGCGGGAAGTGGGCATATTTATACATATGGCTCTGGATATGTCCAGCCAATATATTGTCTCGGTTTCGCGTTGTGGTGGGCCTGAGTGGCAGACCGCAGCTAGCCGTTCTGCCCACATCCAATCTCTTAATTCCACAGCCTGCTATACAAACCGCGCAATATAGGCAGTAGGTCGACTTCAACTCAGGCTGAATCTCCAACACCTTCTCAGACCAGCTTTCTTCTCTGCAAGTGAGCTAGCTCAAGCAAGTCTGAATGGCCGAGCCCCGAGTTGGCGCCGAGTCAGCCTCAGTATTTTGTTTTTCGCAACCAGGGTAATTCTTGGCTCGAACGGGATATTCCTGTACTTGGGGTGAGACGGATTGGTAAAGAACATTGATTGCGACATCAGATGATGTCTCGCTTCTGACACAGTCCTAACTCAGTTCGATTTGTAATACAGCGTATGTTATAAATGAGCTCTATGGGTTCCGGCAGCCGGTCTCTTCCTGGAACTTGCACTCCCTTCACTCCAAATCCCCCTTGAGCCGATTATACTGATATTTTCTGTTAAGTTCTCTTATTTCATTCTCAATTGAGCCGTACAGCCTTGTTCGTGAATCGAGAAAAGAAGCAAAGCAAGAAAAAAAAATTCCAACGTGGCCTGACCAGATGGCGATCAAGAACATCCAAAACGTTGCCGTTGCTGGGGTATATCTATACCCCTTCACTGTACATGCTCCCACCAAGTCGCCCTTTAACTAATCACTACAGGTTAACGGCATCCTTGGCCCAGCCGTCCTCCACGCCCTCACCACTTCGGGGCTCTTCAGGATCACTATCTTCACTCGACTCAAGCCCGAAAGCGAGGCTGGAACTCGTTCCCCTTCATCAACCTCAGCCCCCATCCAAGTTCCAGTCAGCAATAACGGTGATGGCAATAGAACTGGTAATAGTGCCGGCATCCCCAAGCCGAGTATCGAAACTGTCCAAGTCAATTATGACTCTGTCGACGATCTGACCACCCATCTATCCGCTCACTCCATCCATGCTGTGGTCTCGCTCCTCCCCCACACGGCCCCCGACAAGCAAACGAACCTGATCCATGCCGTAGTTGCAGCCGGCGTCTATCATTTCATCCCCTCTGAGTTCGGCTCTGACCTTGACAACCCGGTGAACCGGGCTGCGCCGCCCTACAAGGGCAAGGTGACCGTCCAGGAGCTTCTTAAGGGTCTAGCGGCAGAGAACAAGATCAGCTACACGATCGTCTACAACGGCGCCTTCCTGGATTGGGGCCTTACACACGGGTTTCCAATCGATATAGCGAAACGGACCGCGGTGCTGCACGATGGGGGCGAAAGGGTCTACAGCACGACCACGCTGGCAACGATCGCGCACGCGGTCGTGAGTGTCCTCGCCCACCCTGAAGAGACTAAGAACCGCGTCGTGCGAATTGCCGACGCAAACATCACGATCAAACAGCTGCTCTCACTAGTACAGGAAGTTGTCGGCCACGAGGACTGGGCCGTGACTGAAACGGATATAGATCAGGAAGTCGAGAAGGCGTGGGCATTGATCAAGAAGGGCGTGTTCAGCTTCGAGTCCATGATGCCATTCATCTATCGTGCTGGGTGGGGTAAGGACGCTGGAGGGCATTTTGAGACGACGGATAATGCTCTGCTTGGAATAGATGAGTTGGATGCTGAGGGGGTCAAAAGGGTAATTGCGGACGTGGTGAAGAAGTTGCGCAACAAGGTATTTTAGAATAAACTCTTTTTTTTTCTTATTGCCTGAAGAATAGGAGGGACAACTCGCGCATTGGGACTGAACAGTGGTAGGGATAATAAGACATTTTGGTGCTAGCTGGTGAAATCCTCGGCTTTTTGAGAATCAAAGGAGATGGCGATGGCGACGGTGACGGCTGCTGAAGAGTTTGAGATACAACACTAATACGGTGAACAGACTACTTTCCGTAATCGAGTGTTTGTGTCTTGAATTCAGATCATCATGTCTAGCATACATCATTTACTTTATCTCGTATGCATATCTACTTTTGAGCGACCTCTTTAATAACACGGACAATATCGTCAGGGCCCATACCCTGCGCGTTGATCTGCTCGAACAGGCCACCACAGCCCTCCTTGACGGCTCCCATCATGCGGAACTTAGGTGTCAGGCCGCGGTCCAGGAGGTGCGATCCGAGCCGTGACCCAAGACTGGTCTTCTGGGCCAGCGACTCGACGACAACCACAAACGGCGATGAGCCATACTCCTTGATCGCGTCCTCGTCGACAACATTCAGCGTAGGCTTGTTGATCAGACCGACGTCGAGACCTTCCTTTCGCAGACGCTCGACGGCATCAAGCGAACGGTAGAGCATATCGCCGTAGGAAACCACATACCCAGCCTTGCCCTTGCGGATAAACTCCTCCTTGCCGGGCTGGAACTCGTACGAGCCGCCAAAAAGCTTCTCGTCGCTGTTCTCCTTTAGGATATACGGCACCTTGGATCGGGTGGAGAAGATGAAGCGCAGACCCTTGGTGAAGAAAACCTTCTTGACCACGGCCTTCATCTGCTCGCCGTCGGCCGGGAAGTAGAGGCCTGTGCTCTCGGCGTCCATGAGACCGTTATCGGCAAAGAAAGCGTTGAGACCGAAATGGCAGGTGTTGTCGGCGATTTCGTCGACACCGCTGTGTGAGAAGTGCGAGAGGACGCTGCATCCGTTGAGTCTGGCCATGGTGATCTCAGAGATCACCATCTCGATGAACGCGCAGAAGGTCGAGAAAACACCCTGGCGCGAGCCGTCACTGCCAAAGCCGAAACCAGCGGCTGCGGAGAAGTTGCCGCGCTCCATAACGCCCGACGATATGTAGACTTCTGGATGCGCTTGGCGGATGGCCTTGAGACCCGTGGAACCCTCAAGATCAGAGTCGATGACCATGACGCGGCGGGCTGCTTCTTCCTTGCTGAGCCCGTCCAGAACAGAGTTAACGGCCTCGCCGAAGATCACCCGGTTGCCGCCCTTCTCTTTAGTAGAGCCCAAGTACTGGTGGGGGTTCGAGGTGGCCTTGATCTGGTCGTAGAAGGCGAGCGACTCTGCCGAGTAACCACGCTTGGTGAGGTACTTGCGGGCGATATCGACAGGCACCACATCATGCGCCTTGGTCTGTCCTTCGATTCCTTCAATGCCGGGCGCCATCTTGCGGTCGACAACCACAGCGGCCGGGCCGTTCGTGCTGATGACCTCGACCATGGCGCTGTACAACGAGTCAATATCCTCGCCCTGGGCACGAACCACCTTCATGCCGTGGCCGGTGAGTGTCCGCTCGAGCTCGTAGCCCTTCTGATACACTGACGGGTGGCCCGCAATGGTGACGTCGTTGTTGTCGAGGAACAGCTTGACGTTGAGGTTGTTGGCGACGGCAATACGCGCAGCCTCGGCATCATTACCTTCCTGCTGCGAGCCGTCGGAGCCTAGAATGAAGACGGTCTTGTCCTTGTGGGCCATGGCGATACCATTGACCAACGGCCACATGTGGCCCAGTCGACCGGAGCTGAATTTAACGCCAGGAGTCAGCCCCAGCTCCGGATGACCGGGGAGCTTCGAGTTGGCATCTCGGTAGTTGAGCAGGTGGTCAGGCTCGATCTTACCGTCGATGGCAGCAAGCAAGTACTGCGTGGCGACGCGGTGGCCCGCCTCGTCGAAAATAGCATCATAAAAGGTATCTGGCTTCGCGTTGATAAAGCCTAGCAGGATACAGACTTCGGGGGCCGTGTCGAAGGGACCGCCCGTGTGGCCTGCCTGGAGACGGGCGGCACCAGTGGCTGTGAAGGCGACGATGGCATCGCGGAAAAGGCCAATGTTGTGCAGGAGATCTTTTTTCTGCTGGTCGGACAGCTTCTTGTTGCTGGGATCCAGCTGCAGCTTCTTGAACTGCTTGAGGTCGACTGGAAGATGGTAGCCTGCCATGGTGTTCAATTCTCACCGTCAGGATGTACTCAGACCCTGCAGCAAACTGTTATGTGCGGCGCTCGGCCATTATAAACGGAGGCGTTAAGGGGGAAAGAGAGGAAAGAGAGGGGTATGATCTGCTATGATATCATACTGGGACAGACAGGCGCTATGATATCATGACGACAAGGAACACAACGAATCAGAATCTGCATTATTATAGCATCGGACGATGGTCATCCGAGAATTATGAGTACGGTCTATTTACTTCCATGTCTGGCGCAGCTGACTGCAGCTGTCTGGCAGTTCTCTGACGGCTGTCTGGCAGCCGCCTGGCTATTATGTGTGGATTGGCACCCCCGCCGGGTATCGGTCGCCGGCAGTCTCAAACTTGGCCAGGATAGCATCGATCTCGTCCATCTCACTGTCAGTGAGCTCGACCACCTTGCTGTTCTCCTCGACCCGGGCAACGGTGGTCGCCCCCGGGATGGGGATGATGGTCGGCATCCCCGGCCGGCGCGAGAGACAGCGCACCCAGTTGATGGCGAACTGCGCGGGCGTGCATCCCTTCTTGGCGGCGAGCTCCTCGACCTTGTGGACGAGCTGGATGTTGATCTCAAAGGTGTCGGGCTGGAACCGCGGGTACCGGCGCAGCATCGAGTCCTCGGGGATATCGTCCAACGTCTTGATCTGGCCCGTGAGCAGGCCGTGGCCGAGGGGCGAGTATGCGACCAGAGGGATGCCATACTGATGGCATGCAGCCGCGACCCCGTTCTCGAGGGGCTCGGTGGAGAACCTGCGGACGAATTAGCTGGACCCAGCAATCCATTACGAGGGCCGACGTACATGGACAGCTCGACCTCCACCGCCAGGACCTTCGTATGCTTCACGGCCTCGTGGATCGTCTCAGCGCGGACCTCCGACAGCGCGACGCCTCCGATCTTGCCGGCCTGCGTGTACTCGTTCATCACGCCAAAGGTCACCTCCATGGGCACGGTTTGGTCGCGCCGCGCAAACTCGAACTGGTCGATCTTCTTGCGGCCCTTGAGCTGCGCGATACTGTCATCGAGCGTCCGCCGCGTGCCGGACTCGGACCCGTCGGGGCGGAAAGCCGACGTGTCGAAACCGCCCTTGATATTCAGGACCACCTTGTCGGCGTCTTCGGGGTACTTTTCGAAGTAGCGTTCGAGCAGGACAAGACTGTTGTAGGACTGCGGACCGTAGAACTCGCCGCCGTTCCAAAAGGTGCCTACGGCCGACTCCGTCAGTGTACCTTCCGACCGTGAATCGAGAGGGTAGGGTTGCACCTACAGCCATTTCGCAGCGCCGCCCGCATGGTCTCAAAGGCCTGGTCTTGAGGGCATGGTCTGGGGCGCCAGGTGAAGCCCATCAGGCCGAGACCGATAGGGCCGACTTCTGTCCCGTTCAGTTGAGGCATCTTGAGCTGAGTCGATAAGTGATAGGTGGATCAGTGGAAGTCCAATTGTCTCAATTAGTTCAATTGGTTGAATTGCCTGAATTGCCTGTATTGCCTGAATTGCCTGTTTGTAGTGTTACTGAAGCAGAGACCGTGGGGGAGGGGCATTTAAAAAGAGTAGGCGGGGATGTATCTCCGCCGGAGTTAAGAACCTATCTCCAGTCATCGCCCATGCCAAAAGTGGGCCATTGAAATACTTAAACGATGACGAAGTCACGGAGATTGTCATAACGCCGTTGACAATGTCTGAAATATCTCGTGTCCGGTGACTCCGGTCTTATTTTTTAAATTATAGGCTATAGTTATCTTATACTGGCTATATTGGGACGAACTGGAGTGCCGGAGGTCCGGTCCGTCGCCTGCCAAGATTCTCGCCATGGCAACCCCTGCAAACGATCCCTTGGCGGGTGAAAATATATAGTTGTCGCCACGTCAAACTAGGCAAGGGATCGCAAGGGGTGATAAACTGATCAAAAACAGGTCCAACGGCGGAGACAGTTGGGTGATGGGCACGGTTACATGATCAACAGGTAAGGTTCTCTTCTAGATTTCTAGATCCATGTTTTATTTATTTACGGCACTCAGAGCAATGCCGTCTACGGTGTAGGTGGGCCGGCGATCAGGCGATCAGGGTATGGATACTCTGGCCAGTGACAGTCAGTGCCTTCGGAGGGATATATGGAGAGGCAGGAGATGGTCGGCACTGCTGGCAGTACCATGTCCTGGGCGAAGTCGGGCACCTGCAATGTACATGAGTTTGCAAGGTACCCTCGCCTACCGAAGGCATGAAGCCGTCATCGTCATCTACAGATGGATTGGAATCGCCAAATGGGACGGGAGAAAATGAATGACGCTGGTTGAGCTGTCATAGACTACTGCACCTGCATTTGAGAGCTGAACACGGTTGCTATGAAGAACCTTCCCCCCCGCGCCTTGCCGACCCTACCGGTGACTCCAGGTCCTGCACCTAGTAATCTGCATTCCAGAGCGGCGTGACAGAGAAGGCCTGGACGGCCTCATCAAACACGACGCAGGTGTCGTCGTCGTCTGAAGAGAAAGTATAGACTGGGTCGCTCGTGCACTCGGTGTCAGCGTACGCCACGATCTCCCATCCCTGGTTGTTAGTCTGCAGCGCGGCAGTATACTCAATAGTCACGCCCAGATTGGCGTAGTAGCAGTCCGTCGGGTTGTTCAAGCTCAGCGTGACCCCGGTGCGTTCGCAGGCAGTGCCGCTCGTGGCCAGGGCCAGGGTCACATCGAAGTCGGACGGGACGGCTACGGAGGAATCCGAGGGGATTGTCGTGATGGCGCCAGTCTGGTTGGAGAGGAGATGACCGTCGTAGTTGGCGATGTGCTCCTCTATCCGATTGGGTCAAATACGTCAGACCGCGACGGTTGGCTGCAGAGTACATGGGGAAGAGGAGGGGAAGCCGTACCCAGGTTCAGAGTGGTGCTCTGGTAGCGAGGCAGCGCGGCGATCGCGCACTCGCATGAGAGGACCGCACCAACGAGGGTGCAGTCCTGGCAGGATTGGACATAGTGGCCGCTGCAGGTGGCATTAATCAAACAGTCAGAGTGCTGATGAGGGATAGTAGCCGTACTCTTCCGCCCACTACAAAGTATGTCAGCACTCTTCCAGTCATCAGACGCCATACAATAGAGACGTACCTGGAGATTCCCGTTATTGTTACCGAGCTTGGCGTTCAAGAAGACGCTGCTGGTGATAGAGTCCCCGCTACCGGTAGGGCAAGTAGCGATGAGCCAGTAATCGGTAAGTGAGATGTCAGAGCACTCGGTCGAAAAGCCCTGGGCGTAGCCCAGGGCCGCACTAGAGAGGGCGAACAGGATGAAAGATCGGTGCATTTTGGTAAATAGAGACTTCCCCTGGAGATGTGATAGTATGTGATCGCACGAAGGGAACCAAGGAGAACAAGGGAGGTACGAGGGCCAGCTTTATATGTAAAATCTGTTCTCTACAGGCGCAGTACACTCATATTCCGCGTCGACGCAGCAGGCTCCAGAGGTCCACAGAGTTTCTTCTTTAAGCTACCTGACTCAATGGGCTTCAGAGTAGCAACCAACAAGAGGATGCATCCGCCATTCGTCAAGCTAAATTGGTGGCTGCGCTAAGAAGTATCTGCAACGGAGCGGCCCCATTACTAGTCTCTATCCATGGAGAAGAGTATGGCTAGCCATCAGCTGAAAACTCCAGTTTCTCAACGGCGGGCAGTTCCTGGCCGTCTATGTCGGCTGTTCATTATTGCGGTTGATATCTGTGCCGTGATGATGTCAGTTAAGTCTATCCCCCCACTACAGGTTTCACTGGGCTTCTCTGGCCGGTCAGCAGACAATAGGCATCTCCTCAACGAGCGCGCATACGCGGAATTAGGTCTTGTTTAATTCCGAGTCACATATGGCCGTCCATATGAAGCTCATCTGTCCGTCGAATCAACGACCATTCTTATAGTAAGGCGACCATTTCCTGAAGGGTTTGTGAGCCCACGCTATCCAATGAGCATTACGCGGGGGCCAGTAAAAGGGTTAGTTTAGCTATTAAAGAGTAAGACAATAAACACCCAGACTGCCCACTAGGGCAGGATTCGGCCCCCACGAAGGAAGCCCTAGCAGCACCGCGGGACGAGCTCTTACAAAGCATTTGCTAAGCTCAATCCGCTGCAGAAATACGCAGCAGATCAGATGCTGAAGGCATTATCTCCACTGCCCGATGCAGCCTCTGCAGTTGATACGCAGACACTAAGACCGAGCCATTGATGGAAGATGACCCACCACTTTTCAGTCAGGCACTGCAGGTACAATCTCGCATTGCGCTGCCTTACCCAGTCTGTCTGATCGACGAAAGACGGGGAGATAACCGTGATCGGCCAATGTTGACCCGAACGCAATTCGCAGCCGTTGATCCAACTATAATGTACCAGAACCCAACATGCTGGGATTGGGTAAGGGAAAAAGCAGCACCTTAACAAACCAACACCTCATAGCGACGTGACTGATGTCACTGATGTTCAACCTTGAGGCCTGGATCCACCAAGTTTACGGTGGATTAGTGGTCCGCGAATATTTCTGGCTAGACCATCCGATCGTACCTAGTTTGCATGCGAGCTCTTGGACGGTAAATAGTGCTCTTTTCCAGATCCGTCGACAATATACGATTGATTGGAGTCGGCACTGTCAAGGCCCATGATCTGGAGAATGTCAACAGACCCGCGCAGAAGTAGATGTCCAGGAAACCGACAGCTATACTGTTCTCACCTATAGCGAATGTTATGCTCTAGGGAGCTTGAGGGCGGCCCTCAGGTCGCTTATACTGGTAGTCTGCAAAATACCGAAAGCAGCTTATACCTGGCGTCTTGGGAAACCGAGCGTGTACGAGACTCGGTGCGTTATTGAGACCAATAACTGTTAGACTTTATTGACTGATGAAGCCGTAGAGACCTTGAACGACGTGAATGGCGCCAAAGATCGGATGAATGGAAATCTGCTTTACTGTCTTTGGCATCTAGAGATACTGCGACACATCGTGTTTGGAGCTTGGACTTGGGACATGAATCTGCTGATGGTGCCTCTCCATCTCGCGTGGAAGGCTCGGTTCCCAATCATGTCATGTCCTTACAAACATTCATCCCAAAGCCAGTAAAATTGTAGTTCGATATTGATAATCGCTGACTCTAAAGGCCAGGCCAGGTAGCGGGCTTAAAAATCATCCGTGACATGTCAATGTGTATGCCATATATCATGCAACCGCAACAAAGAATCCCTGCTCTCCATCCTTCCTCTCAACCTGCGCCCTTCGCACCAACTCATCTCCAACAGCAAGCCTCAGTCTCTCCACCGTCGCCGGACTATCCAGCACCAATGGCTCGCTCACCCCCCTCTCCCTCCGCGCGTGGCTGAGCGCATCCCTCAGCGCGAAGAGCACGCTGCTCCCCATGAACAGCGGGGGCTCTCCGATACCCTTACTTGACTGGATGCTTCGTAGCGTTTTCCACATTGTATTTTCTTTGTTGTCCTGCAGGAAGCTCACATTGAAAACTTGTGGAATATCAGCGAACCCTGGGATCTTATACGTGCCTGGCCCACGGGTTGCCAGTTGTCCGGATTGCGTCCAGAGTGACTCCTCCATAGTAAACAGACCCTGCCCTTGCACGAATGCGCCTTCAATCTGTCCGTAGTCAATCGCCGGGTTTATACTGCGGCCAACGTCCATCTTAAGATCCGTACGCAGGACTGTGTGTGTGCCTGTGAGCAGGTCGAGCTCGACTTCGGTGCACACCACTCCCTGTTCACTGTTAGTGGGCAAACTGGAAAGTGTAGGGTTCGGCCGTGCCATACCTGCGTAAAATAGAAATACATCGGCTTTACATCTTCGGAATAATTTCCCCACTCGTATCCAATAGTAGGCATCTTATAGAACCCAGCGGCTGACAGGTTCACTCTATCTCGGTAGGCAGCTTTGGCAATGGTCCCTAGATCTGCATCCTCCCCATACTTCTCCCGATACGGCCTCAGCCGCTCATTGATCTGGTCGCAGGCGTGCTTGACCGCCATCCCGTTGAGATCACTCCCTGAACTTGCCGCTGTGGGACTCGCATTTGCCGTCTGATAAGACGACGTATCCTGCGTGTAGACCTGGTCGACTGGGACGCGCAGTTCCTGCGCTGCGACCTGCACCATCTTCGTATAGAGGCCCTGGCCCATCTCCGTGCCCCCGTGGTTCAGCAGGACTGATCCGTCAGTATAGACACGGACGGCGGCGGACGCCTGGTTGAGATGCAGAGCAGTGGCGAAGGAGATGCCGAATTTAGTGGGAATCAGGGCTATTCCTCGTTTGCGCCAACGATGTTCGCTGTTAAACCGTTCAATTTCCTTCTTGCGCGCATCATAGTCTGCCTCTTCGCGCACTTGCTCAAGCAGTAACGGAACATGCCAATCCTCGTCAAGCACCTGGTTGAAGGGAGTGCGCTGCCCGACCTGATATAGATTTCTCCGCCGGATCTCATCGACACTGATACCCACTTTCTCTGCCACAGCACTGATAATACTTTCAGCAATATACATAGCCTGCGGGGCCCCGAAACCACGGAATGCCGTGTTGGAGTGCGTATTTGTCTTACACACCCACCCGCGCAGCCAGACATTCGGGATATAATAGCAATTCTCGATGTGCGTGAGACACCTGTCCATCACTGCGGCAGACATATCCACTGAGTAGCCTGCATTATTGTAGGTGTCTGCGTCGAGAACGAGCAGTTTTCCCTCTCGGCTGAAGCCAACCTTCCACCGGCATTGGATGGGGTGTCGTTGGCCAGAGGTCATCATGTCTTCGTCGCGGTTGAGCATTATCCGGACGGGACGACGTGCTTTCTTTGCCGCGACAGCGACGATGCACGCTATTGGCACGGATCGAGACTCTTTGCCACCAAAGGCGCCGCCCATACGACGGACCCGGGTGTTGATCTTATGCCGTGGGACGTTCGTCACCTGCGAAACGAAGTCTTGCGTCTCCATTCTATATGTAGAGAGTTAGGGCACGCCTTAAAGTAGAATGGCAGAAACGGGAACCTACGTGTTCTGGGTACTGCTCCAAACATCCATACTACCATCCTCTGAATGCGGAACTGCAATTGTGGCGTTCGTCTCGAGATAGAAATGCTCTTGTCCTCCAATCCTCGTGGTGCCCGAGAGAGTATATTCACAGTCATCCAACTGTTTTCCGATTTCCTCAGGCGGCGCGCCACGTCGGAGCTCCTTCCCGTAGTTGAAGAAAGACTTCGCTTCGATTGCCTCGTCAATGGTCAGTATAGCGGGCAGATCCTCATATGCGACTCTGACGGCCTTGGCCGCAATCTGCGCGGTCATTGCGTCCTCCGCATAGACAAGACCAATCGGTTGGCCATGTGCATGAACTTCGCCTTTGGCAAAGATCGGCTCGTCGTGCACAACGGGCCCCCAGTGGTTCTTTTCTACGGGGAGAGACGTATGATCAACGTATCCTACTGCGCCTTGTTCAAATGCAGGGGTCCAGTCAACACTGAGGATCTTCGCATGAGCACGCGCCGATAGAACAAGTGCCCCATGCAACTCCCTATGCAGCGGAGGCATATCATCAACATATTCTGCTTCGCCCGTGGCATGTTTTAAGCCGCTGAGGTGCGGGATCTGCTGTCCGACGACTCGCTGGGCGTGCGGATTGTCGTCGTCTCGTGAGCCTGTGGAAATCCCCCTGTGGATTTCCTCAACGAGATCGCTGTCGTACTCAAGACCCAGCCTTTGCTTTACGTGGTTCCAAAACCGCACGAAGAGGGAGAGTGTTAGTGCCCTTCGGTATGTCGCCATCCCCCCGGGAACGCTGTAGGGGAGGTTGAACTCTTCGCCCAGAGAGGTGAGAACGATATCGAGCACAGCCTCGTCGCCCCAGCGTTTTCCTTCAAGGGCAGACGCAGTCTTGCGGGCCAGGACAGTTGTAGGCGCCATGCCGCCGAAGGCCAGTGTTGCCTCCTGTACGGTATAATCTGGACCAGGCCCGAGACGGACGCGGAATGCGGCAGTCACAATGGCGATATCGTCGTCTTTTCGCTTTGCCTGTTTGTATGCGTTGACGATCTCGATCTGGTCTCTAGAGGGCATGGGGATGGCGATCTTCGTGATCAACGAGCCGGATGGAAGGGCCGTTTTTCTGTATCCCTTGAACATCTCACACATCGGAATGGTCGTCTCCTCTACCAAGGTCCGCGCATGGACAGTTGCACCCACAGCCAGAAGAAGCGGATTCATATCTGAGATTGGAGATGCCGTGGCAATATTTCCCGCCAGACTGGCAGCATTACGGATCTGCCGGCCTGCAAAGTAGCGCAGCGTTCTAGCGATGGAAGAAAGCACCGATGCGGAGCCGGGATTGTCTGCCTTGAATAGCGGTATACACCGCAGACATTCGGCCTCTATATCGGATAGAGAAGCAGAGCCGCCGATATACAGCGTCTTCATATCTTCACTCCATGATATACCTGTCAGCTCGGCGATATCGCCTACAAACACCGAGACAGACGGCCTGAAGTCTTTGAACCGGACATCAACCTGCACCTCGCTTGCGCCAGTCACAAGGGTAGCTGACGGGTACTGCGAAAGGACATCTAGAGCCTCTTGCACTGACCTCGGTTTCACCCAGGCCTGCTCTGCGTCGCCGTAACAGAGCAGTTCGGGTTCGAATCTGGCGAGCCCGGGTGGGTAGATCAGTTCGGTGGCTGGTGTATATGGAATAAAGTCATACTGCTTCGGAACGGGGGAATCTGGCAATGAGGGTGTAGTGATGTCTGTTTCTCTGGAGGAACATGACGAAATGCCAGGGCTATCTTTGCAGCAGCCCCCAGGACGACCGCAGGAACTGCTTGACCTGGGGACTGCATCCCCCGACCCTGAGTGCGCGCCCATATCGCTCTCCGTCTCTTCCTCCGTGTCCACCACGTCTGACTCGACGATGCTCGGCACAGCGCCCAGATCCTCCTCGATGAATGTCTTCGCCGCGTTGAGGATGGGTTTATAGCCCGTGCACCGACAGAGGTTCCCATCTAAATGCCCCTTGCTCTCGATATCATCCGCGGATAACTGGAACTCCCCCGTATCGGGGTCGTACGCATTTCGGATCATAGCATATAACGACATGACAATTCCCGGGGTGCAGAAACCACATTGCGAGCCGTGGAGTTTGGCGATCCGTTCTTGGAGTGGATGAGGATGATCGACTGTGCCCAAGCCCTCGATTGTTATAACATGCCTCCCCGATACTGTACGTATTAGCATCCACCGTCTTTTGATTCTTGATCAAGTAGAGCAGGAAATACCTCCTATTAATGGATATAAACAAGCATTCACAGCTAGGTGGCGAATCTTCTTTCCATGCTGTCTTGTCTGGAGGACGACCGTGCAGGCACCGCAGCCGCCCTCGCCGCACCCCAGCTTCGTTCCCTTGAGATCGTCCTGCGATCTGATAAAGTCAAGCAGTGTCCAGCGAGGATGTGGGCTGGTTAGCGAGATGGGAGTCCCGTTTAGGTAGAACTTGAGCTGTGGCGATGAGCTCGGGAGGAGGGCGTCCATGGTTGTGCAGTCCCGACAGTGGGAGGTTTGGTCCGCGCATGGAAGGGAGCTATCACATAGAAATAGTCATCGATAATTCTACCGTCCGAAGAGTCAGATGCGATGAGATGAGTTGGAGTAAGCCACCAATATCTGAGGGGTTGCATGGTGGTCAAGTGTAATAACCCCCAACCTTGGGACTGCTGTGGCCACTCATCCACGCATCCCACCCTTTGTACGCTGTAGATCTATCCAAGGCGATCCAACAGTGGTGCATGTTTACACAATATAAGAGACTCGAATTGCCGTTTTCTTGCAGAGGAGACGAAAGAACAGCTTCGGAAGCTATCCAACAACAAGGTTGCTTTGCCAAAATCTTACTATACACGCTCCGTTGACCAATTCGCTCATGCTCATCATTACAGTCTACTGAAACAGTCGTCACAATGGGATCTCTCTCTCCCCTCGAGCCGCTCTTTGCCCCCCTTCGCATCGGCGCCTTTGCGCTGCAGCACCGTGTTGTCCAAGCTCCTTGCACGCGCATGCGCTCAACCAAGGAATCCGACGGCGTTTGGGTGCCCAACGATCTGAACGTAGAATACTACGCCCAGCGCGCGTCGAAGGGGGGACTGATGCTTTCTGAGGCAACTCCAATCAGTCGTGATGTATGCTTTTTTTTTTTTTTTTTTGTAGGATGGGTGGCTAAACAGCTTGTCCATGCAGGCAGCAGGATACCCTGGTGTCCCCGGGATCTTCACCCCAAGCCAGATCGAGGGCTGGAAGAAAGTCACCGACGCAGTTCACGCAAAGGGCGGACTCATTCTTTGCCAGCTGTGGCACGTAGGGCGGGCGACGACGCCCGGTTTTCTCGGTGGAAAGACGCCTCTTGCCCCATCTAATATCCCCATCTCTGGCAAGGCGCTGGATGGGACGGAGTATGCCGACGCGCCACCGCGTCCTATGACCGTTGACGAGATCAAGGAGGTCGTCTTGGAGTATGCGGCTGCGAGTAAGAGGGCAATCGAGGCGGGCTTTGACGGGGTGGAGATTCATGGTACATCAAGCACCCTTCTTGCCCACTATTGCTATCGGACGCCCTAGCAGATACTGACCGTAGCAGGTGGGAATGGCTACCTCCTCGACCAGTTCCTGCACGACAACGTGAACAATCGGACCGACGCCTACGGCGGTTCAATCGAGAATAGGTCCCGGATCGTCCTTGAGATCATCTCTGCCGTCACGGAAGCAATCGGCGCAGAGCGCGTCGGGATCCGTCTCTCTCCATACAACTATTTCCAAGATACACGGGACTCAAACCCGCAGAAGCACTGGGGTTATTTGTGCACACAGATCGCTTCCCTTCCGGTTTCCAGTAGGCCAGTCTACGTGCACATGATCGAGCCGCGCTTCGACGAGGTTCTCGACGAGTCTGAGAAGATCAGTGCTCTTGAGACAACGCAGGAAGTCGTCAAGCCGTCTCTTGACGGATTCAGATCGTCCCTGAAGAAGGGGGGTGTCAGTTTCATTGCGGCAGGAAACTTCAAGCCTGAGAATGCCGGTGAGAAACTGATATCAGATGGCGCGGATGCTATCGCATTTGGACGGCTTTTCATCTCGAATCCCGATCTGCCACGGCGATTGAAGGAGGGCATCGAGCTGACCAAGTATGACCGGAGTACATTTTATGGCGCAACGCCCCCGGAGAAGGGCTATACGGACTACCCTTTTGCCCAGTAGAGCATGAAACTATGACACCGAACACAGATAGAAAGTTGATGCAAGCTACTCCAGAAAATATAGAAAAATCAAGCACCAAGATTCACCAAGACCTTCATAGCATCGTGCACAACCGCCCATCTTACCGTAGCCAGCTGCTGCGCCATTGCCCGTATCAGTGGCCGCGTATCATACTGCCCTGCTAAACCTTCGAGATCGGGTCCATTCGAGGTCGTCATGGCCACGATAAGACTCGATAGATCTGTCGATTTTGGTACACAGCCCTCGCGCGTCTGGAATGCCCAGACCGTCAACGTCGCCAGGTACAAACACCAGGGAAAGTGAAATGCATCCGTCTGGTCCCAGTCGTGCAAGCTCAGCACAGCATCTTGAAGGAGAGCCGCCGCATGGCGAGCCGCTGTTGTCGCGGCTGGAGATGGTCCAGACAGCCAGCGAGAGAGCATAATCCGTGACCTCTCGCGATCGTGCTGTCTGACAACTCGTCCGAGGATCTGCGATGCCCCCGCCGCAATTTGCAAGTCCAGCACTTCCACATGGAGTGCGAGGCTGGCGGCACGGTACAGCGCCATCGCCGCGGCCTTGAGACTCGTAAAACGTCTCATCTCATCGGCTGACGCCTGCACCGGTCCGAGTTTCATGTTCAGACAATCAGCGTCGAAGTCCGCTTTCCAGATGTCATACGCCCTCCCCATTCGCGGCGTCCAGGCGCCGACCCGTTCGGGCGTTTCTGCGCGCAGTGTTGTCTGATCGCGCCGTTTCAGGTCTGCGCTGATGGACATGAGGCCGTGTAAGACAACCAGCCGGGAGAGCCCGTTCAGATCTCGCGGCCGGGAGACCGAGCCAGGGGTTATGTATCCCTTCAATACTGGGAGGAATGCATGCTCTGTATCTCTCGAAGCATGCCGGGACCACTCCTCCGGCGTATGTGCTTCCCACGTGGCCGATGAACAGGGAAGTGACGAGCGGATCTCAAAAGCAGACATGCACAGACTCTGGCTGAAGAGCACCGAATGCTCCGTATCCCACATGAAACACTGAAAAGCGAGGCGCTTGCGTTGCTCGGCGTCCATGGCTCTCTTCCACGCATCTTCCAGCTCTGATCCCACCAACCCTGGGTCAGGACGGGTATCGGACCGGATCGAACAGCAGGTACTCCGGCGGATGAGCTTAATCAGTACACAGTGGAATAGTTGCGCTCGTTCCCTTTGTTTCGGTCCCGCGCGCATCTTCCCAAAGCAATCGATCAGCAGCATCGCCTGCAGCACCCAGAGCTCGTCCGGCTGCGGACTGAATGCGCCGTGGCAGAAGAGTTGGTTTCGCAGGCCATCATGGATACCCACGGCCAGCTGATGGGCTTCACGGCTGCTGTAGGTAGCGCCCATTGACAGAATCGAGGCCAGAAAGACCGGCTCGGTCTTGTTCGGGTCAAATGTTGCGGTGTGGATGAGCGGGTATGTCGTATTGAAGCGGGAGAAGAACAGGTCACTGTAGCTCTGCAGTGCTGATAAAGAGAGTAGCGGCGAGTCCAGGTTCAACGGCTGGCCGTGAATGTCGACTGGGGGACTCTGTGCTATCAGGGTCAAGATCCCTCTTCGTGCGTCTTCGTTCAGCTGGGGGCGCAGCGGAACGGTGCCCTCGATGGGGGGCGCACCGGCCATCCAGTCTAGGTCTGGAAAGTCCCGTTTAGGATCACTGCCATTGATATTGCCCCGTTCGACAAAACTTGCTGCCTGTAGTAGAACAGAAGCCGACGATCCATCCGGGCCATGCTCGTGGACAAACCCAGCGGGAAGCCCATTCAAGTCCATATTCAGATCGAGATTCAACATACTGTCTTGGACACTGTCTGTGCAGGCCCCAGACAGCTCCATCGTGTTTGCATCTGGGTCATTACCGTTGGCATTCGCGAAGGGGACGAGATCAGGGCCGAGGGGTAGCTCGAGGTGGTGGAATGCGTCGTCCAGGGACGAAACGTCGAAGAGCCAATTGTAGTTGCCCGTTGCTGCGAAGGGAAGATTGAAGTCGGTAGCTTTACTGTATTGGCATCAAACAGCTAATAAAAAAATAAAATAGAAACAAAAACAAAATATAGATGGACGAGGGAGGCGTACCCGTGTCCAGCATCATTCCATCGCCAAGGGCATCAAATCCACCCCACGACCCATCCGCCGCATCGAATTGACCAGGAATTGGCTCGACATACGGTTCAAAGGGGCCACCCGGCATCATTGGGGCCAGCATTGGATCCGGGTCAGTCCCATCATCGTCCATGGACACCCCTGAGACCGAGACCGGGTCCCCTGCCGACCGCGGCGGGGAGACGGGGGCCTGCGCCGGGCGCAGGCTGGCGTCTGGCGACCGCGAGCTCCTCCCAGACCCGACAGAGACGGAGCCAGAAGACGATAAAGGAGCGCCGACAGGCGGGCCAGCCTTTTGCTGGTGTCTCGACGGCCTTTTCGGCGGCCTGAGCACGATACTCCCGTCCTCAGCCCTGTGCATCCTCTTCCTGGTCTCCAGGACGCCCTTGCCAAACCCTCCTGCCTCTGCATCCTTCTTCGCATGCCGGTCTAGATGTCTGCTCAGGAGGTCCGCACGGGAGAAGTGCGTCATGCACCGTTGGCACGTGTAGCCCTGACTGTTGCTGATCGTCTCGTGGTTCAGACTGTGCCGGCGGAGATGCTCAGCGCGCGTGAAGGCCTTGGAGCAGCCGGGGTAGGTGCAGGCGTGTTTCTTCATCTTCGCTTCTTCTCCCTAGCGTGCTTGCTTGGTTTTCAGCTCGCTATAATTGAGACTCTGTATGCAGCTAGGAGATGCTTTGATTATATTATCTATCGCAGTGGAGATGATAAGCGTGCGGGGTAGACTAGGAGCAGCCTGGCGGTGCTCATTATCAAATCAGAGAGGAGCTTATACTGCAGGATTAGCTGGCCGTGATACGAGCCGATAGCTGCAGTGGCCAGCCATACTTGATACGTCTAGTAGCCTTATTCGGTGCTATCCAAGACTGACCCAGTCTGTACATTCTGCGGTTTGTCGGTCTACAGAAAATACCGCCACTCCGGGCTCTTCTCGCCCTCCGCCAACATCCTCGTCTCGACCTGGCCGGCAACAATTCGAACACCCTGCTCCTTGTCTCTGCGCCGGTTCTCCATCCTCATCCAAGTGCCCATAAATGCGGTGGCGAGTATGCAGACCCCGTTACACGCACACGTAGCAACCAGCGTGGGCACATACTTGGGCGCATACTCTGTCCTGAATGTAGCGGCACTCAGCACACCGGCAATATTGCCCAGGCCAACGAAGAAGCCCGTATTCGCAGCGCGAGAGTTCTCGTTCGTGTTGTTATTGTTGTGCCAGGCGTGCACGAGGCAGGTCGGAATGTATGCACCCGACGCGAGTAAGAAGCAGGCAAAGTACGAAACACCCTTGTTGTGCGAGACATCGATACTGGCCAAGATCAACATTCCTACCAGCGAGATCGTCAGGCTGAAGATGATATGCAAGGACCGCTCGCGGAAGATATCGGACGATTTGGCAACGACGAGCAGGACCACCGCGCCGACAAGATTAGGCGCTACTGTCCAGAGGTTCGTCTTGACGACAGAGTAGTCAAAACATAATCAGATAGACAAAAAAAAAAAAAAAAAAAAAAAAAAAAAAAAAAAAAAAAAAAAAAAAAATGGAGAGAGAGAGCGGCGAGAAAGTGATCTAGTCTTGGAAGGACATACAATCGGAAAGAAGTTCATCGCCGTCGCATACGCAACCGGGTAGGTAAAGGTGATGACAGCCCAGATGGGAAATTTCCAATCGCTCCATGTCTGGAATGCAGCCTTCAGCTCCAGTTTCGTCTCGACCTCTGCAGAGGTATCCCTCAGCAGCCTGGCAGAGGCCGCGTCTCGTTCCCGCTGCGTGAGAAACCAGGCGCTCTGGGCTGTGTCCGGTAACCACCAGAATCCAATCACGCCAATAATCAGCGTCATCGCCCCCTCGACAATGAAGAGCCACTGCCATCCTTTTACGGTGGGATGGTTGATCTGGAAGAGACCGAACGAGATCAGGCCGCTGAATGCTGACGCCAAAACGGCGAACGACTGCAGGATCGCGAGCCGAAACCCCATCTCGTTGCGGGTGTAGAAAAGCGTGAAGTAGAAAGTCGAGCCGGCGAAGAAGCCTGCTTCGAAGATTCTTACCGGGCGTTCTTGTCAGTCATATTTCGGCAGAATATCTGCGCGCAAGACATACCCGAGGATAATACGAATGGCGAGTAATCCGCCAAAGTTACTTGCTGCACATTGACACAGCGCGCAGATGCCCCAGACGACGGTCACTGCGGACCGTATCGATCAGCCATTGGGGTCTCAAGTTTCCACGGCCCGGGTGAAAGACGTACTGAACGAGAGCATAATCCGCGCCGAGTACCGCTTGATCAGCAGGTTCCACGGCAGATCAAATAGGCCAAAGGGGATATAGAAGAGCAGGATCAGGAGCGAGTAGTCGTTGCCCTGGAGATGGATGTCCTCTTCGAGACCGTCCGTTTTGGCATTGGCGAGGTTGCTCTATTCACCTGGAGTTTAGTGTGCCGTTGCTGTTTTCATTCAGGCAGGAGTAGAGGGAGGCTGATCATACACGATCCATGCAGTCAAAGAAGTACATCTGCCGCGGTTAGCCTATACCCGCCGCTGTTCTCCCACGGGGACCAGAGCAATATACCAAACATAGCAATGGCAGGACAAAGAAGTCCACCTTGCGGACTGGTCCGAGTCAGCCATGCCCGGCGTCCGTTTTGGCTCATTGATCTTGAGCTACTCGATCAACATACCGAAACTCTTCTCCGCCTCGGTGTCAACATAGACGCTGGTCTCACCAGCCTTGGGCTCGTCCGGCGTCCCGGCCGAGGGAGCCTTCTCAATATCAGTGGCAGTGGCGCCCATGACGACAGCAGGACAAAAAGGCCGATGACCAAAAATGGCCAGTCCATCAGATGCACATAGGACTGGAGGTGTGGAGATTTATAACTCACTCTGTTTGGAAACCCTTGCTGCGTCATTGTGCAACCCCAACATTCATCAACATGTCAGACATTCCACTCTTATCGCTATCAGGCCCCCGAGTCCGTCCTCGATAGCCCCAGTCTTGGTCCAGATAGGCGATCGTTGGAGAATGGAGAGCGGAGAATGGAGACAGGCAGGGCTCGGCCCGTATCTAATCAGTTTCCCCCACTCTTGGGGCCCTTCCGTGCCTCCATCTCCCACTCTTGTCCGTACACCGCGCCGTCGTTGCTGTGTATATGGAGTAATGGAGTAATGGGAGGAGTCTGTGGTCTCCTCAACCCGGACAACTATCCGTCCTGCTATGCCTCCAAGTTGAGGGGGAGGGGCTTTATGTAGATACTTAGCTCGGTCGATACCATAGCAAAAACCAGCCATGCTCATTCCTAAACAGCAGTGATCGTTGAGTATCCAGCCCATCGGTTCACTCTCGTAATCACATCTAGTCAGATCCCACCGCACCTGAAAGAAAAGACGTCCCTAATGGCTCCAACCGCTCCCCCGATCCTCGACTTCTCCCCCTTCTACGGCACCGACGCCGCCGCCAAAGCCAAGCTCGTTCAGCAAGTGCGCGAATCCTGCGAGTACAACGGCTTCTTCCAGATCACGGGCCATCGTATCCCGCGCGAGCTGCAGGTGCGGGTCATGAATGCCGCAAAGAGGTTCTTCGCCTTGCCGCTGGAGGAGAAAATGGCGATTGATAAGAGTTGCTCTCCCTAACCAAATCAAGGTACATGGAGGCTGACAGCGCAGACCTTAACTCGTTCAATCGTGGCTACGAACTGCTTCGATCGCAGATGCTCGAGGTCGGAACGGCGCCTGAATTGAAGGAGGGTCTCTATATCGGGGAGGAGATCGGGACGGATCACCCGTACTATATCAATGGGCGGCTGAACTCAGGGCCAAACCAGGTACGTTCGAATCTAGCAGCTCGCGCACAGTTTGACCACAGTTGGCAAGAGTATTTCTGACGAGATACGATAGTGGCCCGCGACTGTCCCAGACGCCGAGGAGTTCCGCCAGACATCGATGGAATACTACCACGCCGTTTACGAGCTGGCGAAAGATGTCCTGGCAGTTCTTGCACTCACACTAGATGTCGAGGAGTCATTCTTCGATCCTCTCACCGAGGGCGGCGTCGCCACAATGCGCATGCTCCATTACCCCAGTCAACCGAAAGACGAAGACGAGAAACTCAACCGCGGCATCGGTGCGCATACCGACTTCGGATGCATCACGCTGCTGTTGCAAGACGAAGTCGATGGACTCCAGGTCCTCGACGCCCCGAGTGGGCAGTGGCTTGATGTACGGGCGCCAGACCATCCAGGCTTACATTTTCTGACCGCAAGCAGGTCCAACCAGTTCCCGGCGCATACGTCGTTAACCTTGGCGATCTGATGATGCGCATGGCCAACGACCGGTACAAGTCGAACATCCACCGCGTGATCAACAAGTCTGGGCGCGAGCGGTACTCGATTCCGTTCTTCTTCAGCGGAAACCCAGATCATGTTTGCAAGTGTCTGCCGAACTGCTGCAAGGCAGGCGAGCAACCAAAGTACCCGCCCATCACGGTAGAAGAAATGGTCAGGGGCGCGTATAAGCAGAGCTATGGCCGTGCTGAGGCGTATAAGAAGGAGCTCGCGGAGAAGGCAAAGGCGCAGAAGATGGAGGCTGCCTCCGCGACGGCTATTGTTGCGTAGTCTACTGAGTAGAGCAGCTGTCATGTAAGCCAGTTTAATGAGTATGAATTCAATCAGTTTGCTTTCAATACTGCCACCGCAGGATCACTCATGGAGCACCAAGTATCGGTAAACAAACCCCCAAGCCTGGCGCCGGTGCCGTTTAGTCCAGCGTCTCGCCTCACTTATCACTATCAGTGGACGACGCAATCAGATACCACCCCCACCCCTTGCGCTGGTAGTCTTGACTCGTGTCCTGTCAGCGCCATTCTCAAGACTGTATGGATATATCATGCCCGGCCATCAATGCTGGAGGTCTCAACAGTGCCAGCCAGATCAACATGGAAATTGAACTGGACAAGCGTGAGAAGCGTCCGACGGACGAGGTCCCGCCGGAGGACATTGGGAAAATGGAGGTGGTCGACGACGCCGAGATGGAGCAGTTCTACGGCTCATCCACGACGGACGCCTACCGTCTCAAATCAGAGCTCGTCTCGCAATGCATGGCGGACATTGGGATGGGCCGGTACGATAACTCCTCGCCCACCAGAAGACGATTCTGACCAACTTAGATTCCAATGGAAGCTGTTCGCCGTCGCCGGCTTCGGCTGGGTCGTCGATAATTTCTGTTCACAGGGCATATCGGCTGTCCAGCCACCAATCCAGCAGGAGTTCAGCGGCATCAAGCAGGTTAGCTACAGCTCGGTGGCGTATTACGTGGGAATGATTCTCGGTGCCTCATTCTGGGGCATCTCCTCCGACCTGATCGGCCGCAAGCCTGCCTTCAACTCGACGCTGGCGATCGCTGGCATTTTCCTTTGTGCAGCCGCAGGGACGTCGAATTTCGTCGCCTTTAGTGCGCTCTGGGCGGTGATAGGCACGGCTGCAGGTGGTAATGTGGTTTGCGACTCGATGATCTTGTGAGTTTGCTGGAAACACTCGACGAGACACGCAAGACAACTAATCGCGCAGCCTGGAATTCGTCCCGGGGAGCCACCAATATCTCCTGACCGCGCTCAGCGGATGGTGGAATCTCGGTCAGCTTGTAGTGTCGCTGCTTGCCTGGGTATTCCTCGCAAATTTCAGCTGTCCTACGGATGCAACGCCAGACACCTGTTCGCGCGCCGACAATATGGGTTGGCGATATACCCTCATCACCCTTGGCGGGCTTTCCCTCGCCTTCACCTTCGTCCGCATCTTCGTCTTCAAGATGCCTGAAACGCCGCGGTACCTGCTCTCGCAAGGAAAAGACCAGGCCGCGGTGGATGCAGTGAACTATGTCGCCCGTCAGAACGGAAAGCCAGAGCCGCTGACGCTGTCGATGTTGCAGGCAATCGACGCTCGACTGGGCATCATCCCGAACGCAGAGGAAGGATTGTCGACGAAGGAGATCCTCAAAGAGAACATGAAGGAGTTCCGAGGAGAACACTACCGAGCTCTCTTCGCAACGCGAAAGCTCTCCCGACATACAGCATTGATCTGGGCTGTCTGGCTGACTATCGGTATTGCCCTAACTGTTCCCTCAAGACCAAGCACGATATCTTCCAACAGCACCGTAGACTAATAACTGTGCCTAGGCATTGCATACCCGCTGTACTTCAACTTCCTCCCTTCCTACCTTGCCACTCGATTTACGCAAGACTCCTCGCTCGACCTGACCTACCGCAACTACTGCATCCAGTCGGCCGTCGGGGTCGTTGGTCCAATCTCTGCAGCGGTCCTCGTGAATACCTTCTTCGGGCGGCGCTGGATGATGGGCATTTCCTCGATCGTAACCGGTGTCTTTCTCTTCGCGTACGTCGGCGTCCAGACTCCAACGTCGAGTCTCGCGTTTTCGTGTGTCACTGGGTTGTTGGGGAATTTCGGTACGCCATTCGTCCACCTCTAACTCTCACTCGCCTGCTTTCCTCAGCTAATTACTTGTCAGAGTACGCTATAATGTACGCCTTCACGCCGGAGTCCTTTCCCGCTCCTCATCGCGGCACAGCAACAGGGACAGCGGCATCGCTGCTTCGATTCGGCGGACTGGTCGCGAGCTTGATTGCGTCAGAGACGGGGTTCACGACAGCACCGATCTATGCCAGTGCGGCGCTTTGGGTCGGCGTCGGGGCTCTGTGCTTTGGATTGCCATTTGAGACTCATGGACATGCTGCTCTCTAGGAGTAGCCTCAGAGAGTTTGTGTTGATGTGTGGAAAAGATTGTACCCAGGATAATACAGTCAGTAAGGGAGAATGCTATTGATAGGAACTGTTCTCCTATGGCTTTGTATTATTGATTCTATTGAAATTATCTAATTAATGCTACTGCATCACTGACTAGCCCATTCTAATCGGTTCATTCAGGCGCAATATATATCTGGACTCCTAATACACCACAGGATAATAACCTCTCTGTCAAACAGGTTGGGAAAAGAAAAAGATAGAGAGAAGCTCCTAATTAAGAACCCACCCCAATGACTTCTCAAAGGCATTCACCTTCTTCCCCTCTACATCATCTGGGGCGTAAAACCTCCTCGGCGCATCCAGATCAATGCTCGCGGCATCCACCCACCACGGACCCCGGTACCAAAGCCTCGCGCCCAGATACACGACAAGAACAACGATGATGCTCACATAGTTGGCAAAAAAGTCGGTCACGTTGGGCTTCGTATGAAGCGGCCAGACACTCAGATAGAACTCCGCGATGATGAGCAGGATACACCAGGAGAGTCCCCACCATGAGGCGTAGGGATACGTCCACGTCTTCCAGGGCAGGTCAGCTTCAGATCGGCCTTGCTTTTTCCAGGCGTACCGCATGCGCAGATGGGAGGCGCAGATAGAGCCCCAGCCAAAAAGGGTGAAGAGGGAAGTAAGGTTGGAGAACCATGAAAAGACGTCTGCACCGCTTTGGCTGACATTAAGGTAGGATAGCCCACCTCCGAGGAGAAGGGTGACTACCAGTCCTGCAACCGGACGGCCTTTCTTGTCGGCGCGGCCGAAGATCTGCTCCTTAGCATTGGAGTGATCCTGTGGTTGTGGGTGTTGCTTACCTTCGGTGCAAGGCCGAGATGGGATAAACCCATCAGCAGACGAGAGCCTCCAAACCCAGAGATGGAACCCGTAGAGACGACGGAGATGAAGATGACAGCGTTCATCATATGGGCCAAGACCGGGATCCCGGCATTCGTGTACGCAATGACAAAAGGCGATGCATTAGTTCCTGAGGCGCCGAACAGGTTAGGGTCCTCTGGGGAAACGGTGATGGTCACAACGAGCGCTCCAAGAAGGTAGAACAGGGACAAGCGCAGCCAGATTGAACCGACAGCCCGGGGAACAGACCGACGAGGATTCTGGGTCTCAGCCGCGACCAATGCGCTGTTCTCAGAGCCGGACATTGCAAAGATGCAGGTTGGCATCACGCTCAAAAAGCCTTTGAAGCCGTTGGTGAATGGCTCTGCGTTCCAGTAGCGGAAGCCGACTGCTTCATGATTTGGCGCACCTCCGGCAGAGACAACTGGCGTTGAAATGAGTTGGCAATGTGTCAGACGAGATCAGACATAAGGGTTTCCAACCTATGAGCGAGATGATAACGACAAAGATCCACGAGAACTTGATCGTCGAGGAGACGACCTCTACCTCGCCAAAGAACTTGACGGCCCACGCATTGATGAAAATAATGACCACCCAGAAGATGCTAATCCACGCGGCAGTTGGGACTGCGTCCGTCCAGAAACTCAGCACAGTTACACAGCCCTTTACTGTCAGTTCTTCGTCCGATCAAACCACTGGCGACCATACCTGTAGCTCATTCGCGATCGTGATGAACGCGCTGAACCAGTAGGCCCAGCCGACGGCAAAGCCGAGCTCCTTGCTGATGAAGATACTGCTCCATTGCACGAAGGCAGACGGCAGCGGATATAGAACGGCCATCTCGCCGATGGCATGGGCCACAGACCAGATCATGGTCCCCGCGAGGATGTACCCGATGAAGAGAGCCGCAGGGCCGCCATTGCGCAAGGAAGTACCGCTCCCAAGCCACAGGCCCATGCCAATGGACGAGCCTAGGGCGATCATGGTCAGATGACGCGTGGACAGGGTGCGGCGGAGGTCCGTTTCCGCTCCATGATCGGTGGGATCGGTTTCATGTAGGGTTGGGTGCAGCTGTTTCTCTGAGGTGTCCTGGTTGGAATTTTCGCCCAGCGGCTTCGGCGTTGCTACCTCCGCCATAGTTTCCGGTTGAGAACGTCTGAGGAAGCCAGGAACGTTGATCAACGAGGCAAGTCTTTATATATCATACGGTGTATCACGAATGCGCCTAGGCCTGGACGTCGTACACAGGGGGAGGGGAAGGGGGAGATACCGCACGGCGCCCGAACTTGATTGGAAGTAAATCTCCGCTAACCAGTCGCTTCGAGTCATTGGAAATTGCTGCTATCTCAGGAGAAACGTAGCGCAGCACTGTGATCACTGGCGTCGTCGGATGCAACGGTGCTACGCGCCATAGATAAGTTAGTCGCTGAAATGGAGCGCTTCTGGACTCGAGCAGAGATAAGCCTTACAGACCGCGGATGAGGCGGCTGGTACCTATACCTATCTCACGCCTTCGTCCCTCGTGCACAGAGTATCATGATTTCCCATTAGTGGAAGGCAGTGGCAGGAAGGGCTCTTTATTCGGCAGTTGGTATGCAGTCATCATGCTGTACGATGGAACTCCCCGACGAGCCACAACTCTGAGTCGCCGAAAGTGATGCGATCAAAAAAGCAATTTACTGTAACTCTCGTCACCGTCACCCTCTCACGCAATATAAAAAAAGAAAAAAAGAAAAATCCCAAAGCGGGCCGAAGTCAGGTAGTATCGACAGCTCGACGCAAGAACGGAATGATCGAACGGAATGATCATAGCCTTACCCTGAACCGCTGAGCGGCCTGATATCTGCGGATAGAGTTCATCCCAGGTCCAGGGTGCTTACATGTAAGATCAACATTCAATGTAAGGGTGGGTGTTATAGTGTAGATCCCAGGCAAGTCCCATGAATCGCAAGAACTAACCCCTCCTCCCCCCTCCCCCCTGTAAGCAGAGGGACCAGATCGGTCTGTGGCGGAGCGATGTAACCCTCGATTGCTTTGATAACAATGTGTTGACTACTCCTAGCCTGGTCAAAACATTCCTATCTCGCCCCAGTAAACCAGTTTGCAGATATATTTCTCAGCACCCGCCCTTAGAACCCACCCTGAGAACCCATCCCGGGCTTACCACCACCTCACCCACCACGAGTAACGCTGAGGAGGCCCAGCGAGGAACTCACAAGCTCCGTTGCTTGCTAGGACATAGACAGTAGCAGTAGACGGTGGACAGTGAGCATTGATGAGTAACATTGAAGAGTAACATTGGCAGTTCCCAGAAACGTTTAGTATCCAACTGCAGCAGTTCTAAATGCTATCACGTTGCCGAGCACCTTCAACAATATAGTTATGAGCCGCAAAGTCTCGTCCTGTTTTATGTCAGTCGACAGAGACGGTTCGAAAATGCAAGCAAACGGCCATTGTTCCGGCTGCCATAGTTCCGGACTCCAATACTTCCACGTCAAGCCATCGCTCATCTATCCTATACTATCGCCCAGTGCGCGTGCTATGCGTTGAGATCCATTGGTGTCTGACTATAGATGTTCGGCGCCAGCTTTGTGCAATGCCGCGAGCAACAGAGGCGAGGGTAACCGTGGCGACCCAGCTCGCGGCTCAATTCCCGCCCCGGTTAAGGGACGACTTCATGAAGGGGTCGCCTTCTATTATCGTCGGTGATTGTCCTCGTGCAGTTTAACATATTCCATAAGCAAGCCGCGCACCCCACTCGACCATACTTTACCTGAACATCTTGAGCTATCCCCAACAACCAAAGCATGTAAATCTCTTTAATTATATGTCGACCATATGTGACAGCTAGTCTATGGAACTTTCTTATTTAGGATATCGGAACTACAAGCTCCGGCTCGCCAATGCTTATGCAGAGATTTCTGCTATTTCCACGGTTCAGAAGTTATGTCTCTTCCAACTGCCGTATTAAGCTAGGATGCTTATCATTTCTGATGCATTTAAGCCGTCATATAGAGCTAGGTTGGATGAATCGGACCTTCATTCTTTTATCTTCATTCTTTTATCTTCATTCTTTTATCTTCATTCTTTTATATCATTGACAGCTGATGCTGGTAATTACGTCTAGCCTGACGCTCCATATTATATGATGTATAGGGTATGCAATTATACTATGGATCTGAATATTATATTCTCAGTAGGTCGGTAGAGCACGTCTTGGAAAATCAGAGTATACTAGGAGAGAGCACCTGGTAGGCGCTTTCTTAATAGTCTGAGCCTTTCTCTCTACCCTATAAGATCTCTAGCTTCCTAAAGATAGACCCAGGTCAGGGTGTATCTGGCATTTCTACTGGCATATACCTGGTAGAATCAGCCTCTTTAAGTAGATTTGCCATCTTCTTAACCTGAGTATGTCTTGGGGGCACCTGTTACGGAAGGCTGACCTCTCAAGCCTTCCTAACCCAGGTAACCTCTCGTAAGCTCCGCAACCTTGATTGACTCTTACCCTTTGTTCAGCCACGTCCAACCAGTATGACAACTGGTCATGGTCCACAGTATTATGAGCATACAGAGGAAAGCAGGACCAAAATAGACAACCAAGTTATATATCTTGCAGAGTTAAGTACTGACAAGTTGATACTAAAGTACTCTGGAATAATAATTTATAATAATTATAAAGATAGAAAGATTTTCACAGAGGTAAATAAGTATTCTTATATAACCCTCTATCTCCTACATGGCCATATTATACATGCCTAGGTATATAGCTCCCCTACCTGCTATTGGTCTTTAACGTTGCCATATCCCATATCCAACGGCTCGCAGATGGTGGCCCGGCCCGTGACCCAGGCGGTCTACCATCGAGCAGAATATTTAACGATATCATCAGCATAGCTTTAGAAAACAACAATCAATCATACTTCATACATCAATCACTCCTTGCTCGTTGCAACATTTAATACTTCTACTTCTTCCTTATTACCTATTCCTATAGGTCACATGATTCATGCCTTCTTCTTCAGACATTCCCCATCCTTGGTCTTCCTGAACAATTGGTTGTCATTCTCCCGTGACTTCTGCTTGCTAACCTGGATTCTGACTTCGTGTCATAACAGCACCCTGCAGTTACAAAGTAATAATACTTAGGGTCAAAAGGCCTCCTGAATTTTAAATAGCTCATAATAATTTATACCTCGATCTCCCCCCTGTTCAGCTAGATTTTAACATAATTAGTTTTTTTTTCTTTTTTCTTTTTTTTTGTTTGGAGTTATCGTGACAATCGGAATAACCTCAGTACAAAACATTAGGCAGGGTGCGCGGCGTGCTTGTGAAATACGATGTACTTGTACTGTGGAAGAGAAGGCTGCCTTGATGACAAAGAAACCACCTGACCACAGTGGCCGATATTCGGCCGCTGAGACGGTGGGTAAGGCGGTGGGGCCATAGCCGAGTCCGGGGTCGGCTGCCCACGGGGTAGGAGTCGGACAGTTCACTGAGACGCGGTATTCGTCGAAGCTCTTCGTGGCTCTGCGGCAGGGAATCGGGCAGAAGACAGTTCTTCTTGATCATCTAATCTCGGATCGATGCATCGCCGATCGGGAAGGGGCAAGTTCAGCTAAAAGTCAGGATTCGTCGAAAATCGGAGACCAGAGACAAATCGCGCACGGTTAAATTCCCGGGACACGCACTGTGTCATGTTTAACTCCCCGGACTGCCAGCGAGCAAGGACTCTGGATTCACCAGCAGAAACCCTCAGGCGGCCCGATCATTAGCCGGCCAGCAGCAAAATTCTCAATTGTGTGCAGGGCAAGCCGGCGGTCCGGCACCGCAGGAGGCTCTCGCAGCCGATTCGCTGCAGTTTCTTAGCTATCCTGGCGGGAGGCTTGCGCCCAGACATTAGCCCAGCCACAGACGATGGCCTCGCGAACGACCAAACCGGATAGTATGGCCGTGATGAACGACGAGTCGCATCCGAGGAAGATGGGAAACGGCGTGGTATCGTCTTTCCCTTCTTACCTCGTACTTACCCCGTCCCAAATATCATCCTGCTCGCGCCCGGCCATTTAGCCGTGCATGACGCTATCCCAGTAGGTCCCGAGCATCCCGGTGGAGGCCGGGACCGCACCTGGACAGCTGGACAGCGGTCCAGCTGGGAAGCCGAGACCAGATATTCTGGAAACGACAATCGTTGCTTGTCTGGTTCCCGTCAATGGCACGACATCGGTTAATTTGACCATGATAGCACTGCTTAGCCGAGAAACAACCGAGTGGCCTCGTGAATACCACTGACTCCACCATGACGCACCAGGCCTCGCTCTCCAGATTCTGGTTGGACTCGACCCTCTTCCCCATCTCGGGCCTCCGCATTCCCGCATTTCGCGACTGCCCGCAGCTTCGCAGCGGGCCATTGGCAGCTGGCATGGACCAGTGTCGCATCGGCCGCGGCGCCGGGCAGGGAAGGAAGGGGGAGGGTGAAGGGTGGAGGAGGGACGGTGGAGGAGGGTTGTGACTCGAGTATAAAAGACGGCCAGCCGGCCGTCTTGGTGGGTTTTCCAGTCTCTTCCTGGTTGAACCGCCGAGTGCGATCTGCTGGTCAGGATGTATCGTATCAACAACATTTACGGTAGGCAGGCCCATCCAACCCCGTCCCCGTTCAATGGGCGCGCGGCTGAACTATTCCAGTGCTCGCTGCCTTTGGCACGATAGGCGGCGCGCTCTTCGGTTTCGATGTCTCGTCTATGTCGGCGTTCCTTGCCACTGACCAGTACCTCGATTTCTTCCATCATCCCAATTCGAATCTGCAGGGAGGAATCACTGCGTCCATGTCGGCGGGCTCATTCGCCGGTGCGATTGCAGCTGGTTTCATCGCCGACCACCTCGGACGTCGCAAGAGCTTGATGGTGGCCTCCCTCGTCTGGATTATCGGCGCCGTCATTCAATGTTCGGCCCAAAATGTGGCCCATCTCGTGGCCGGTCGAGTCATCAGCGGCCTCTCTGGTGTGTTGGTTCCTTGTGTGACTGTCGTTCAAAACTCTAACCGCAGATTAGTCGGTGTGACTTCCTCTCAAGTATGCGTTTACCTGGCGGAACTGGCCCCTGCCCGTATTCGCGGGCGGGTTGTGGGAATCCAGCAGTGGGCGATCGGTAAGACCGCTGGCCCTCTCCCCTACTTCTCTTTTCGCGTACGCGACTGACGGGCTTAGAATGGGGTATTCTTATAATGTACCTCATCTCGTGGGGCTGCGGCAAAGGCATCCCCGGACCCTCCGCCTTCCGAGTCGCCTGGGGCGTCCAAGCCGTCCCTGGTCTCGTCTTGTTCCTCGCCTTATTTTTCTTCCCCGAGTCTCCGCGATGGCTTGCCAGCCGTGAACGGTGGGAGGAAGCACTTGATGTTCTAGCCGCGCTCCACGGAAATGGCAACCGCAACGATCCGGTCGTCCAGGTTGAGTTTGAGGAAGTCAAGGAGGCTGCGCGGCTCGCAGCCGAGGCTAAAGACGTCTCGTTCTTTGCTCTTTTCGGCCCACGCATCTGGAAGCGAACGCTCTGCGGCGTCAGTTGCCAGGTCTGGCAGCAGTTGCTGGGCGGGAATGTGGCCATGTACTATGTCGTTTGGATCTTCCAGATGGCTGGAATGGTAAGTCGGCCCATCCACATCAGTTCGCACCTCTGGGGACCATCCTAACAAGAGCCAGAGCGGAGACACCTCGCTGTACTCCTCCATCATCCAGTACGTGATTTTCGTCGCCACAACCGGCGTCATCCTTCCCTACATCGACCGCATCGGACGCCGTCTCCTCCTCGTCTCGGGTGCCATCATCTGCATGATCATCCACTACTCCATTGCGGCCGTGATGGCTACGCGCGGCAACCCGGTCGATGAAATTAACGGCAACACCTCGCTGAAATGGGAAATCACCGGCGCGAGCGGCAAAGCCGTCATCGCCATGTCGTACATCTTCGTCGGAGTCTACGGCCTGACCTGGGCCCCTGCAGCCTGGATCTACGCGTCCGAAGTGTTCCCACTAAAGTACCGAGCCAAGGGTGTCGGACTGAGTGCTGCTGGCAACTGGATCTTTAACTTTGCGCTGGCCTACTTTGTTGCGCCCGCGTTCACAAATATCCAGTGGAAGACGTACATCATCTTCGGTGTCTTCTGCACGGTCATGACCTTCCATGTATTCTTCATGTATCCCGAGACGGCGCAGCGGAGCCTTGAAGAGATCGATCTCATGTTCGACACCGATGTGAAACCGTGGCAGACGGCGAAGATCCAGGATCGGTTCGAACAGGAGGTTGAGAGACAGCGGAAGCAGAGTATTGTCGAGGCGCATGTCGGCGACGCGAGTCATAAGGAGGAGGTCTAGCTGTTATCAGTGGTCTGAGCGTGGAGATCTGTACATGGTGTCTTCCGTGGTCTGAAGGATGTCGATCTCTCGAGAACTAATTTCTAACTTTCCGATTCGTTTAAATACAACATTTGATCGAAGACTCTGTTTGTCTCTTTGCCTAGGTGGCGTACCGGTAGAGCTCAAACATTACACTAACATTATACTAACATTAGCAAGTAATCTAGACATGGTCACACTCGCTGCCAAACGCCCTAGTAGACAATCATACAAGCCTGAACCCTAGCTGTCGCATCTTCATTTCGTCCACCCGATCTCCAAGACTCAGCAGTGCCTTCGGCTTCTCCATCCCGTCCGCTATCGCCTGCATCGCTTCATCACGGATGCCCAGAGGACCATGGATAATGAGGGCATTGCATCCTGCGCACGCACTTTCCCGTGAATCCGCTACCTCAATGCCTTCTACCCTATCGCTGACAGTTTGGAGAACACCGTGGCCTTGCTGCCGTGACGTATAGTCGACCCATACCCTAATCATCACCTCAGCCCTTCTTAACTCGTCCAGCAGAACCAGCGCCGTCTCCTGATCTCCCATTGCATCCGTCAATATCAAGGCAACCCTCTTCCGGTCTTCACCCTGTTTTAGGGCCCCCACCAAGTCCCTGACATCTCTCCGGTACTTCATCCCCTCTAGTTTCAACACCCCCTCCCAGTACGCTTTCACCTCCTCCATTCCCAGCCCCATGGCCAGATCAACCAAGCACCGCACCTCCCTCCTCATCCACACTCCCGTCCTAACCCCTGCAATGTCCAGTCCCCCAAGTATCCACCCCACATTGCTCGGACTCGCTTCTACCTTGCCACATATCATGCGCACAGATTCAAGCGCCATCATCTGCTGCACAAGCATCGCCTTGGTGCTAATGGCTCCTAATTCAGCTGAGTACGCGTCCATGGTTACAATGCGGTCTTCAGGAACAAATGAGGTGTATAGTCTCTTGAGAGCAGTTATCGCCGATGTCGAGGTCGTGGCGGAGAAGATGTGGCCGATTATCACGCTCGATGGGGCAAACATTGACACTATCAGAGAGCCTGGGAATGGGACGGCTAAGGCGGGGTTTGCTAGAACTGTGTAGGTAGTCTTTGGCGATGATATTGCTTGTAACTAGGGTAGTTCTGATCAGTCACCGAAGCAAAGTATTGGATGGAGACAGGATGAGTAGGGAGAGAGTGACGGACTCGATTCTTGATGTAAGCTGTAGCCCCGTAGGGCGCTGTGCTTCGTTGCACGATGATCTTGTGCCCTCTCGACGCTAGGGCAATTGAGTGAAGGGTGAAATCTAGGTAGGAGTGTGATGAAGACTCGTCCTATTTTCTCGTCAGCAACGGAGGCGAAGACTTGAGCTGCAAGGCAAAGATAGGGTACGGACAGATGCGCCAGCAGCGCTGGTATCCATCTCCAGACACAGGAAGACCATCTGCGCTGGGACTACGGCAGCATGAATATCGGTCGAGAATGTCAGATTGGATAGTTTCTTGCGACGCTCTACTTGAGCTATCGACTCCTTTCTCGCCGATTTCTGTTCGTCTTGATCGCAATCCTGGTCTATATCGGCGGGCATCCCGTCCTCTCTTTCGTCCCCAGTTCTAATCGCGTGGAGAGCCTCGTCATCAAATAACATTTCCTCCAACCCTGGCTCTGAGAATGGCAACCTATCGGAGTTCCATAGCTTGATCAACTTTTCATCGGTATCAGTCACACAGAACTCGACCTCTGGATTGTGCGATGCGAGAACGATGCCCGTTATGACTCCCTCCTTTCCCGCACCAATGATACAGACCTGGCGCACATTCTCAACCTGGCATGCTGTACTCAAATTCACGGATCCAGGCTCATCTTTCTGGTCTCCACTGACTGCTTCTGAGAAGGTATGCCCCTTTACAACGACTCGGTCGCGGTCAGGTTGTCTGGTTTTGAAGACCAAGGCTCTGTATTGGCGGATACGGTTCGAGAATAGGAGGGTGATGCAGGTGCCGACTAGGGCAAAAAGGATAGGAAAGAAGAATATCATTGTAAATCTGCATGAGGATACACTCTGATTCTGGAGAGTTGGTTTTGGATTCCTTCACTGCGGACTGGGGTGTAGAGATTGTTATCGAGGCAAGTAGCGGTCAAGTGGAGTCGTTTGTGCTGAGCTGGCAATTCTCCGATTGGAGCTGTGCTAGTCAGCGACGTGGTATACTCATGGCCACATATTTAGAGACGATTCAGCAAGGTGTCAGGCTATTTTTGGCCTCGAGGTTCTATTGGGAGTCTTGTTGCGGATGGGAGGTTGCGGCTTTGGGTCTTGATTGTTGAAGTTGATCCGTGTCAGAGGCATTTTATTGGCATGATCTATATGCCCAGTTTCTTGATTCTCGCTGTGACAGTGTTGACTCTGCTATAAGGAAAATCTGGTCATTGAATCTGCTTTCCTGCCCTGGGATGAATATACGAAGCCAGAAGGACGGCCCTACAACTCCTCCCCCGTTTCCAATTCCACGACCTTAGCTTATCGCTGGCCGTACTGCTGTGTACTCACATGATCCTGTAAAGTGACGAGTACCGCAGACTGGAATTGCCAGAATGCAGAAGAATGCATTGCAACATCGTGGGCTAGGTTCGCTTTGGAATGTCGACTCCCGGCTTAGAAAGAATGCCTCGTTATATGATCATCATCAATGGAACATCAACCTCTCTTTTACAGGAGCCCTGCTGAGCTATCTGAGAGATCGAAAATGAGTTGCTAGAAGCCAGTGCTTTATTTTCTATTGGCAGAGAAGAGCTACCATGGGCTGGATTCTGGGGAAAGTTTCAACACCCTCAACCCACACAAGGAATCAATCAAGGTCCTCTGAGAGATGAAATGGAAGGCAACAGTATGCTCGCCGGAGAAAAAAAAACGGAAGACGGTCCTGACTTGAGCAGTGTAAGATATCAGTCTATCCGTTCGACGACGCCAGGCTGGAGGATTTTGAACCGTTTTCGAAGAGCTCATTGCCGTATGTACCCATACGTCCTTGTGTTCCCAATCTAACGGTTTAGGAAAACATCAGCGATGCGTACTTCGAAGCCTATACCGAAACCTTTCTACCTTTTGCCGAGTTCCTCGAACAGCGAGCGGCCGCAGCGCTGCGCAAGTATGATGAGACCATCGCAACGTGTCTACTTCTCCGAGCAGCAGTCGTATTCAGGATCGCGCGGTTCCCGTACTTAGGTCTGGCGTCAACAGGCCTCAAAATAACGGCATTCGAGGGCCAAAAGACGGTATACCTTAGGGCGATATCGTGGTGGAAACTGTAGCTGCAGGAAAAGGTCATAGAGCACACCCATCGCCAGGGACAGGACGGGACACATATCCCGATCTACCTCCGGTTTCCCGAGGACAATTCGTATCCTGTCCCGTGCGTTCTCATATTGACAGGCCTAGATAGATACCGGCCAGACAACACTAAACGGATTCATGAAATCGTCAGCCGCGGGTGGGCAGTCATGATCTGCGAGATCCCTGGGACGGCAAACTGCCCCGCTGATCCGAGTGACCCCTCTGCTCCGGATCGTATGTTGGACAGCGTGTTAGGTATATGAGGCAAAGGTCAGACATCGACATCGCGAGGATCGCACTCCGGGGATTAAGCGCCGGTGGTTTCTACGCTACACGCGGCGCGCATACGCACCGAACCTCTCCTGCGGGTTGTACTCCCCACGGTCCAGGCGCACATCACTTCTTCAGTCAAGAGTGGCTTGACAGGATTGACGACCATGAGTATCCGTTTCCGTGAGTCTGCTGTCTCTACCCCAGCAGGTGGTATTTGCTCACTCGAACCAGGAATTTACGCGCCTGGGCAGAGAAATATGGCTACGATGATCCTGCCGAGTTCTGCAAGAACGCCCAAAAGAAGTTTTCCCTTTTCGAGACTGGAATCCTAGACCGGTCATGCACTCGGCCCCTGTTGTTGAATGTAGGTTCTTCTCTGAGTCTTGGCTGGCCAGTTGATTGAAGTCGCTAGGGCATCAACTATGGCGTAATTCCGATCGAGGACCGCCTCCTGTTGTTTACTATGGCATCCCTAAAGAGGTAAGGTCAGCAGATCTCCCAGTGCCCTAACTAATCAATATACTGACGTTTCAGGTTCTATCCTGGTTTACCCCACATGGGATACCTTCCAAGCCTTGATGTAGCCTACAAATGGTTGGAGGATTTGCTACAATCTGGTTCTTGAAGGCGATGATCTGATCGTATTTAAAATGGCTCATCACCTTTAATATCATATACTCCAAACCGCTTACTTGTCGATAGGAATTCCGTCCTGTACATATACATTACTATCAGCATTCAGATACCAGAATCATCCTGATGGTAGACGGATTCCGCATGATACTCGTCCCATTCCTTACAGACACTCTCAATCTCGTCAATAACCGGTTCAACCAAGGGCCCAATCTCCGATTCGCGCTCGACGAACTGGAGGGCGAGGCTCTGGCTTGCGTGCCAGGCAATATGACAATGCATTAGCCAGGAGCTGTGACATTAGCATTCTGCGCTCCTGGAGGTGGAGAAGACTTACCCCGGGTTATCGCTCTCGAATGCAATGACGAGAAACCCGTTCCCGGCCATCGTGGCTGTATCCCTTCGGGGCGGGTTATCGTGGTTCAGCTTGACGAGAGGTGTGTAAAGCCCCCGCCCCTGAGCAAGGATGAAGAAGTCATGGCCATGCAGATGGAAAGGGTGATAGGCGTTTACAAGTCCGACGTCTTGGATGACCCAGTACGTCCACTAGCTAGCTCAGTAACTCAAGCTGGAATTGTAGAGAGGAAACATACTTGGTCCTTATTCGGCACTTCGTAGATATTGTATTCTGTCGGAAAGACAGACTTGTTGTTATAGATCAGTTTGATGGTCGGATTTCCCCAGTCGATCGTCAGGGCCTTTGTATTAAGCGTCCAGTGAAAGTACAATTCTGGCAGGTCATAATACCAACCCACATTCAGGTTCTTCTGACCCGCAGCCTTGCCCACTGTCCTCTTCACGTACGGGACGAGCTTATCGTAGGGCTCATCGCCGCAGGAATTGCGGATAGACGGCCACTGCGAGCTTGCTGGGTCGGCGATTTCAGCGCCTGCGTACCGGAGTATGCCGCGTATATCAGCATTCTCGATATCGAGCCCGTTACAGGCTGTTTGGTAGATTACGCGAGTCCAGTAATTCCCTATTTCTTGGTTTGCCTCAAAGATCACATCGTACCGCTGTCCCGAGGTGAGGATCACTGCGTCCGTCTCATACGGTTCGATAGGGACGAGGTCAGCCGATATGACTGTGAGCTTATGACCATCGATGGAGAACTTCATCCACCCATCCACAGAACTGTCGATCAGTCGAAGGCGATACTTCTTCCCCTTCTCGACAAACACCTCAGAACGCCTCCCGCCTCCGCCAAAGACATTACTCCCATTGAAGAGCCCCGTTGGCGGAACGGCGTTTGCTCGCACAGGAAACCCACCGTAGCGGGTTGATTCCTCCCAGAGTATAAATGCAGACTTATGATACCAGTCGCTTATGAACACGGGACCAAGGTCAACGTCATAGTCTGCGCTCGCGGGGCCATGGATAACAAGGGGGCCAAACAGGCCGTCTGCAAGTTGGAGGCTAAAGTGGCTGTGATACCAGGTCGTCCCGTATTGCGTTGCGCGGAAGCGATAGGTGTATGTTTGGCCTGGGGAGATGGGGCATTGGGTCACGCCTGGAACGCCTGTATTTTTTTTCTTTTCTTAGACTGCCCAGGTAGGAAGAGAAGGGAAGGGAAGGGTACCATCATATTGATTCGTTCCGCGTTGCCAGATACCGTGCCAGTGAATCGCCGTTCTAAGAGGTTTCAGCATCACGCGCAGAGCGACAGTCTAGGTCAATGCTAACCCATTATGCTCGAGTCGATTCGTAACGTGGATAACAAGCTCATCACCCCAATTGGCCTCGATCAAGGGTCCGGGCAGAGTCCCATTGACGACGAGGACTTGTCGCTCGTACCCGTCCGGTGCGAGGGTTGTATTCTCCGCGACGAGCCAATACTGCAGTTCTTTACTTAGCTCATCTATAGCGGCCATATATATGGGCTCGGTTGCATAATTTCGACTGATGGGTGTTGGGCGGTTAGGGATAGAATACCTCTCTGGTGACGCCCGTATCAGGCGTGATGGCGTGGTAATCAGTCGAGATGTTATACTGGCCCCAGCATCCTCGTGCAAAAGAACTGTGCTCGCAGAACGCTTCTTGCTCCTGTCCAAGCGAAACCAGCGTGAACAACAGAATAAGCAGACAGAATACAGAGATCCTTTCCCGGAATTGGGCCATCATTATAGGCAGGACATAAGTGCTCCATGAGTACGGAAAGGTATCCAAGACGTCGATCCGGGGAGCCCCATTGTACTATTTATTTAATGACTCGGCTCGATTCTATTTGTAGGTCCACAGATCTCAGATGAATCAGGAGTACAGCAGTACCGCTGTCCCTCCCCTCGTATAGCTGACTCGGGTGTTCTGACATGGGCATCCTAGCGCTGCATTTTAAATGAGCGCGGCAAGGAAAAGTCACCCGTTATTGTTAATATCGTCTTGACCGGCACATGAAGACGTGATCAATTCAGGTGCCCCTGACAGATACCCATGTCAGGGGCCTCGGTGCTCCGCATCTATGGTGGCCAATGAGCCAGTCTGATTCATCAATCATGACTAGTATAAGATAATTCATGGAGCGCACCATATTGTGGTGATTAAGCCAAGTCGATAAAGTCTAATAAAACGGCCGATCTTGTGCCGTGAGATCATAACGGCTTTTCAGTTGAATATCCAAGTCGGTTGGATGCAGTGCATTGCAAATAATCTGTCTTATTCCCTCTCTCTCTGTCTGTCTCTTTCTTTCTTTTTCTTTTTTTTTCTTCTCTTTTTTTTTTTTTTTTTTTTTTTTTTTTTTTTTTTTTTTTTTTTTTTTTTTTTTTTTTTTTTTTTTTTTTTTAGA
>QPHH01000001.1:2834368-2903537 GCA_003574815.1 Aspergillus spinulosporus | reverse complement strand
TTAACGGGTCTGCAAAGCGGATTAAGGATTTACAGGAGATCTTCGACTCCCCAGAGAGATATGGCAAAGGCTTGGATTGGACTGGATATACTGCTGTCTCTTATACACATCTAGATGTGTATAAGAGACAGGTGTGTGTGTGTGTGTGTGTGTGTGTGTGTGTGTGTGTGTGTGTATCGCTCTGGAAAATCTAGATCAGAGTAGTCGAGGCAGAATATTCGACAGAATTATAATCAATACGCTTTGCAGATGGACCAGAGCCCTAACCCTCATCAATAGGCACCCTGTATATACTGTGAACACATACTTGCACCTGAAGACAACGGCGGATGGCATCAGCAGCTTTATAAATGCTTAACTCCGTGCAATCGCCGCGACCCTGGATCTATTTTTCCTATCAGGACTAGTCTATGGCGAAAGTTCTCCTCTAAGCCAATAACAGGCGCTCATCAATGCTATCTCCACCGCTGCAAGTGTCAGCATATAAATCATCTTCGTGCAATGCCCGACTATCCGGGGATTCTCCTGTATCTGCCAATGAACAGCCATGTCCTCAGCCGCCTCCTCTGGTACTCCAACACTCTATGAAGTTGAGATTCTCGATGAGTGGAAAGGCGTAATAGATCCAAAGAAGAGACGGACGCTGCAGAATCGCCTGAATCAGCGGGCTCACAGTACTGCTGATCCTCCCTTCTCTTCATGATTCATGCTAACCACCACAGGACGTCGAAAGAAGGCTTCACAAGCTGCAATAAAAACCACACAGAATGCGGCGATGCGCCCAAAAGAGGCGTCGGCCGCAGCCCCCGCCGTAGACTCAGCGCGGCAGGACGCCCTGGTCAAGCACACCCCACAAGACCAAGATCAAGGTCGACCTCACCAGCAAATCCAGACCTTCTTCCCCGACCTTGACAGACTATCTATTCTCGGCCCACATGCCGAGAAGTCAAGGCACATCCTCCGCCATCTGGAGTCCCTTTTTTACGCGGAATACGCTGCCAACTCGCCCCGAACAGACCTTCTTCTCGGGTTGACTCGCGTCAACTTTTTGCGCGCGCTACATACAAACATCGAAGTGCTGGGCTACTCCGCAGCCGAGATGCATGACGACGCGCTCTCGCAGTTTGGAGCCGCTGGGCCAGTAAAGCCCTCGTTACGTCCAACAGATAGCGCCCTTTTCCCCGCGTCTCTGCAACCGACTTCGATCCAGTTGACAATCCCGCATCACCCTTGGCTCGATCTGCTACCGTTTCCGCAGATGCGCGATAACCTTATCCTTGCCGGAGCTGGGGTCGGGGAGGGGCGTGGCTATGATGATGTCCAGCTGTGTCGGGATATGTGCGGGTATGGGACGCTATCTTTGCCGGCCGACCGGACGGTCGGGATTGGAGAAACAGGGATCATCATCTGGCGGGATCCATGGGATCCAGACGGGTGGGAAGTTACAGAGACGTTCCTGAGGCGCTGGAGATGGGTTGTTGCGGGATGTACGGAGTTATTTAGGGCTACAAACCGGTGGAGGGCGATTAGAGGGGAGAGGCCTTTATTCCGAGTCGATGCATAGCGCTGCATTTTTTTTTTTTTTCTTCTTTTTCAAATAACGGGGTTTTGGAGTTGGCTTTTGGATGTTCTTTTGGCGGGCTCAAGTGCTCTGAAGAGGTTAGAGCGGGCAAATTTACTTATATATTTCCTCATTCACGGATGCAAACTAGTCACCAAGTAGATTTATGTATCACTGAAACCCTCGCACTCAACCGTAGCTGCTCAAGCAACGGTCTCAATCTGCTCCAGCTCGACACCCATCCTCTCAACCTTGCGGTCAACGTTCGTCTGCACCGCATGCTGCCCGGGCGCGACGGTCCGCCCACCCTTGGACGAAAACACCCCGCCAGTGAAGCCGCCCTTGCTGAAGAGCAGCGGGATATCCTCCAATTCCAGCCCCTTCGTCTCCGGATAGAAGAAATACACCATGGGGATAAAGGCCGCGTTGAGGACGGCGAAGATGACGAATGTGCGCCAGCCAATATTTTCTATTCTTGTCAGCTCTACTTATTCTCAGAGGGGAAGACCGGAGATCCAAGAAGGGTGATAGCACATACGGAACGCAAGAGGCGTGATCTTCACGACCGCAAAGACGGCCATCCAGTTCCAGCCAGACGCGATAGCCTGCATCCGTGTCCTTGTGCGGGTCGTCGATATCTCACTCGGATAGAACCACGGGACGGGTAGCCACCCGATGCCATAGAAGATCTGGAAAATAAAGATGAACGCGGTGGCGCCGTAGGCGGCATTCGTGCTCCCTAGCGAGAGCAGAATAGACACCATGACAAAACAGAAGCAGAGTCCAACCGAGCAGACCATCAGCAACGTGCGTCGGCCGAACCGGTCCATCAGCAGGACGGGGATCGCCGAGCCGACGAGGTATGTACATTGAATCGCGCCGCCGAGGATCATGGAGAGGTTTCGGCCCATATTCATTGTTGTCTGGAACATGACGGGACCGTAGTAGTTGATCATGTTCGAGCCAGTGAACTGCTGGCCCAGCTCAACGCTGATGATGACGAGCAGCCGCCGGAGATTCTGCTCCTCGCCCCAAGTGAAGAGCTCCTTGAATCTGAACGGCCCACCCTTTTGCTCTTCTTCCAGGCCGACCTGGATATCGAGGACTGTCCGGACTACGTCCGGGTCGTTCACGTCCCGGTCGGTGATGGCGGCGGCGACTTCGCGGGCTTCTTCGTGGCGGTCGTGCTGGACCAGCCAGCGCGGCGTCTCTGGGAGACCGATGACTTGCAGTACGAGGAAGATGGCGAAGACGGCCTGGAAGGCAAGCGGGAAGCGCCATTGTAACGAGGATTCCGTGAAGCTTGTTCCATAGTCCATCCTGTGGGCTGTCAGCTTCAAAGTACAATATGGGACTTTTGGAGTCCTGTGCTCGTACCAATAGGCAATCACGACACCGAGGATCGTCACCGTTCCTTGTAGAGTCAGGAGCGCTCCACGATAAGCAGCCGGTGCACATTCAGACTGGTACACCGGGGCCGTGGACGAGTTCATGCCGTTCCCGACGCCGGTCACGATGCGTCCTACGAGTTCGACTTATTAGATATCCATCGAATTGGGGGTACGCCGGGGCATGCCGGGGGACCCTGAAGGCTCTGGGCTATACGAACCGACGATCAACTGTGCCACTGTGCCCGAGCTAGCCAGGATCACTGTCCCGATGATCATGATTCCACCACCAGCTATCAACATAGTCCGTCGTCCAAGCCGTTCTCCAACGAAATACGAGACTATCGAACCGACGACGCATCCGATATCGTACAACGCGGTGATGTTTCCCTGCATATTTGCGTCGGGATTATTAAAGTCGCGCCCTATATCAAGACACGGTTAGCTACTGAAGGCATAAATGGCGAAAAACGAGAAGGAACCTAGGATATAGACATACCGAACCGGTTGTCCGCTCCGACCAGCCCACTCATGACGCCCTGATCGAATCCTAGCAACAGGAAGGCCTGACAGGACGCCAGGGCGATGGCAACGACCAGCGCCCTGCCTCGAAAATCGTGCTTCCACAAACGCATCATGCCCTATTACTCTAAAATTCATTAAACCCAACAATGGCGGGACACAAAACCGACCCTGGGGGTACGGGGTCATTAATCCCCATACTCGCACTGCATTTTCCCGAGTCCGACCCCGGGAAAACCCCACATGCTCCAAGCCATCAAATGAATCAAAGTATATATTTTGTCAGACGCCGATCCTGTGGCCTTGGAGACCTTGATGGTTGAGGTCGGGGTCCTTTATCCCGGCCCCGAGCTGGACCTGATGCGGGGATCCCGCGTGGAGAACAAATCGGCTCATATCAGGCGAATCCGCACCGAGTCACTATCAGGATTCAATTTTCGGCATTGTACGAACGGGAGCCGGCACTTTTCCGTGTGGCTGAAATTAAGCTCTGGCGTGGCTCGATGGTATATTAATTTAAGGCCTCTATATCGGCGGGCCGTAATCCTCCCATTCCTTCGGCTTTGGCGCTCGGATAACTCAAACAGGGCATTTGATAATGACAATTAACAATCGTGCGGGTTTCCTAGATGGAGTACTAGCCTCTTGACATTGTGGCGGTCATTTCAGTAGAGGCACGGTTTCATTTCCGGCTTGCAGCCTCTGGGTGGACGTGTGCCAACATCTCTTGAGTGTGCTCAAGTGTGCCAGCACACAGGTCGTCTAGGACCCTAAAATACTGATAGTGGAACTGCAAATCCAAAAATATAAGCATTAGATCACCTAGATATGAAGGCATTCCCCTAGAGTTCTGATCGATCCTGGAATGGTCTAAACTATATGTAATATTATTCTCTAGTAGATTGTCAGGATACGATTTATACGCTAGTCAGCACATCAAGACAACCTGAGACCTACCGCGAAGATAAATAGAAAATAAATACAATAAGATACAATAAAATAAAATGAGCATAGGTTGGACATTCGTATCCAACGTTCTTCCATACACCGACTTGCTTGGCGGCGGACCCGATATGGACGGCATTTGAATATTACAATGCCCATGGCTTCCGAGATGATATGGCAGAATTTAGGCCATCTAAACTTCTCTATTGATCTAGCCAACAGTAGGCGAGTACGGTGCTCTAAGTACAAGTCGTTGAGGTTGACTATAACGTATGTCGCGCCTTCCTACAGTCGTGGGCTAGCCAGGTACACTCGCCCAGACCAATGATGTCTTTCAACCGGCAGTTGAACGATATACCTCCTCGCCGGCTTTTATTATTGGTATACTTATTTATTATTATTATTATTATTATTATTATTATTATTATTATTCTCACATCCCAAAATGTCATTCACCATCTGCTCCCTTCTGCCGTCCGATTACGTCGAGGCTTTCACGGTAGCCGACCTAGCATTCGCCTCCTTGAATACCCTGCTCTACAATACATACCCTCTGTCACCCGAGTCCACTGAGAGACTCGCAGCGGCGCGGCTCCGGGACATCGAGACAATGCCAAAGGCGAACATGTTCAAGGCTGTCGACACCGAAACGGGGAAGATAATTGGGGTCGCGCGGTGGGTTGTCGCGAAGGAAGAGGAGATTGTCGACCAAAGTATTGAGGACACCGTCAGCAATGATGTTATGCACCGTACAGTCCCGGAGACGAACGAGGCCTCGACGCGTGGGTTTTATACCATGGCGGCGCGCGGTAAATGGGAAATTCTGGGGATTAAGGATGAGCGAGGTCAGGTTGTGAGGCTGAAGCGGCGCGTCGAGCTCGAGACGCTCTTTACGCATCCTGAGTATCAGGGCAATGGGGTCGGGAGTGCTCTGCTACAGTGGGGTCTTGATGAAGCGAACCGTTTGGGCTTGATGATATACCTTGAGGCTACGGAGGAGGGGAGGCCGCTGTATGAGCGGTTCGGGTTTGAATCTGTCAAGGTGGTGGAGTTTGATGCGAGTGCCTTTGGAAGTGTAGTCAAGCAACAGTATACCGTAAGTGACAATGACACAGTCCACTCATGGAGTTGCTAATGTGGATAGTTTATGCTTCGCCAGCCAAAGATAGTTCGCCAGTAGTACACCCTTTGTCCGGTATAACGACCAAGCATGGTGGGAGGGCGGCGCCGACTGCTATCGTAGTATTGACCGGGCGTTATGCTTTATGGTCTTTGTTCATTTCTTTGAGCTCTCCTGCGCCCGGGATTCTGCGTACTGCAAGGAATGTGAGATTGAATCCTTTGTTCTCAGGTCACCGTTTGCGGAAATATTCATGTCCAGTTCCATTGATTGTCTCCGGTATGAGCATAGTTTGAGAACCCTGAATGGAAACCAGAAACGACCTGGCTAGAGTCTGAGCCTATGACTCTGCAGTGCAATTACTACAATTCGCCAACACCTGCATTGTCTTGCAGAATGCGCCAAAGAGCCATTCCATCTCTTTGTGGCAATATCGATCTTGATAATGGAGCATATGACTGTGGATATCATAATGCAGGGTGCCTTTCAAAAGGATTAGCTCGTCTCTTTGTCACGATTTTGGACTTGCAGTACCCTCGCGAGTAGTATGTTTCGGTTTCTTGGTATAACCCTGCTCACGACTCCAGAAAAACAGCATAGATGGACTTGGCCGTAGCCAATAGATGATCTACAAAGGTCTCGGGTATGGCTGGGTCACCGCCGACAAGCTAGATATCCTGTCTTCCCCAGACACAAGAGTAACTGGGCACATTATACGTCGGACGCCCCGTTGGGCCACGCCACTGCAGTCCCAGCTTCTGATCGGCGCTGCAGCTGTCCACCCCGCTTCAAGAGGCGACTCTGCATGAATCCGACGATTACTAGATCTAGGACACTAGGGCTTGACATTAGTATCGATTGGTTTACAGGCTATAGTCCCCGCATGGGCCTGACATGCACGTCATCTAGGTTTTTGAAGTCACAGAAACGCGATTCTACATTTCCTCTCCACCGGATTCCCCGCGTTCTGCAGGGATGCGGAGATCTTCTGAGAGGCTACAGAGTACCAAAGTAGGATGATCTTGGCCCTATTGCCCTGGGGCTGGGATAAAATCTTATCCACGCCACTCGACGGCTACCACGGAAATATTACGCTTCCAAATATATATAATTGCACGTTTTCCATGTGCTCTGCCGATGGAAAATCACTGTATCCTAGAATGCAGCTATAACACCCAGAGTTTAGATCACCTTTGTTACCAAGGCTGACCTACTGATAGAAGACTCCATCGTCTGGTTAAAGTCTAAAGTGGCACAAGGCTAAGTCCATAGCACGAACATGGCAAGCAGCAAGACCGTACTCTACTTGACTATCTGGGTCTACGTCTTACATTGAGATTGTTGCATGGATGACGGCACAGTCTAGAATGCCTGCTAGGTTCTAGCGATAGACAAAAGAATCATGTGCATCTCAGTCCCTTTGCGGTCATCGTTGAAAGGCTGAAAATACGATCCTCGAGCAGTTCGGGCAACGACCATTTATTTACTGGGGCCTATGTACAACCCACATATAGACCCGAGCTTATACCAGCACCAGCTGGCCGGATAAAGACCCGCACGTACTCTAACTATCCTACTATCTTATCCCCTCAGCAGACTTTTCGCATACGCAAGCAAGCTTGACAATTATCGTAATTATATTGCCGCCCTCAATCACAACTAGGGTGATGTCTGACACCGTGAGCACCTAGTGAGCACACAGTGGGTGGAGCGGGCTGAACCCTAATCAAAGACACAGAACTATGAAACAACCCAACCACGACGCCTTACTAATTCCTCTCAAGGATGAGGTTTCATCTCGTCGAGTCTCAGTCTCGGTCGTTGAGATTCCCGTTCCGAGAATTTCGATCGGCGGCTAAAGAATGGGTCGCCGGTCGGTCCCAATCCCGGGTCCCAATTCCCAAGTGCAATCGCTGGGTCGGCGATGAAAATTGTGGAATGGGATAGTACTGTGGATTGTGGAATTGGTGCCTGGCGCCTGTGATGATCTTACTTTACCTGAATCTGACTGCCTTGCACATACTTCACTTTACTCGGTCGACAAGTGCGCGTATATACCCCCTGTCGATCCCAGTACTAGGTCATCATTCAGCAGTGAGCAGTAAGTATTCAGCTCGGGGAGAACCCCTGTCTTGACTTCGATACTAGGATAATCAAGTGATGAGTTTTGGCACATTCGGAGGATCTACTCCGTAGGGGTGTTGACTTTGCCTAAGATCTCAAGAACGTCAGTGCTCTTGCCCTATAAGAAATGAGGATTAGGATATTTCTCGGTCCCTCTTCGGGTTATGGGCGGGCGGGATAGGTGAAGATGGGTAAGTAATATGCGTTAGGTCAGAATCGTGGATCTTATATTGAGGCCTCCATCTGCATCTCCATTTTCGCCCACTCTCTATCCATTCTGCATTCCTTCCGAGCCGTTGCATGTCTAGCGCTTAAACATGTTTCATTGTCGGATGCGGTGTAGAGTCCTATATACCGACCTCAGTAATAAGTCGTCATCTCCCCCGATTTTCCTTGTATTTCTGTCCTTCGGCGATATCCGTCTGAAATATCCTTTTGTGGTATTTACGATGCTCGGGATAGGTACTGTAGTTGAAGAAACTTCAATACCGTTAAGTAATGAGGTTCATTGTGCCATTTGATATATCGGATACTCCGTATGCTGGTCCACTTCGACGCAGCGGCTGCCGTCCGTACATATATCCACCGCACATCTACCCACCGTCCATCTTACATATGTCTTACAGAGTATGATCCTCGAGTTTGAGCTCCTGGGCACGGATTTTGCCTAAATTCCAGCTCTTGTACATCCTTATATCTAAATGCGTGTGATGCATAGACCAGCAATCGGGCGAATCACGTGCCACGTGATTGACAGGTCACAGGCCAAGCACGATGACGATCCCACGCCTGACAGGAACATGTTCCAAGTTTGCGTCGATACAAGGAACATCGCATTGAGTCATTGACTGCACCGTTCGCGTAGGCATTCCGAAACCCGTTAGGTACTACGAAGGTGACATTATTAGTTGAAAGAAAAAACTACGACTGTGTGATGTCATGGCCACTCGCTTAGTTCAATGGGCCCCACCGGACCGAGTTGGGATTGGCCGCTCTTGGCGCTGGCACCGGGACACCTGCCGTTTCCGGAGACAGCATTAAGGCGGTTTCAAGGTTGGTGACAAAGACTGGAGTGCAGTGAAGGATCCGTGGGTGGGATGATGAGGGATGACTACTAAGAGTTAGCCAAGATTCTTGTTCGGACGTCGAACCAACATAGGACGGGGACTGAGCGCGGTCATTGGATGCGGGGTGAACCCCAGGAACCCCCAGAAACCAGGGCAATCAGGGCAATCAGGGCAGCAAGGGCAGCAAGGGCAGCCAGGGCAGCCAGGGCAGGACTCGACCGTCGAGGCATTGTCCACGGTCATGTGCGACGCCATGTGCGCCACCCCGCCGCTGATGGAGGGATGAGGGTACATGGAAAAGGGTAGATTAAATAGACGGGGCAGCCATTAGTAATCGGCGCCCCACCGTGAAACACCCATCGAGTCAGCCTCAGGCCCCCAGCACCCTCAGCCAAAAGCGGTAACCCTCGGCTAACCTGCTCGATGGCCTGATCTGGTGCACACTGGGCCCCGAACCGGGCTCAACACCCGACAAACAGCCGGGGACGCAGACTGGTCACGGCGGGGGATAAGATTTCAGGCGCCTACGCCATCGCGGATTAGGCTTTTTTTTTATTCTTTAGTTTTTATTCTTTGGTATTACCGAATCGGACAAACAGTACGTAGCAAAACGAGATGCAAGCGAAATGAAAGCAAATAAACCACACGTAATTGCCTGGCAGGATGATTGATGGGCCAAGGGGCCCTCGAGGGCTCTCCATTCATTGTTACTGTCAGGTATCCGTCGGGAAGGACCGGCGTTGTAACCCTGCCATACGGGCTATTCTGTACAGAGTCGTTGTCGGACGGCGACCGCGAGCCCGATCCTTCTCGGGGGCGACACCGTCCAAGGTGACGGCATCGATCGGCGGCGCAAAGACGGCTCTCTGGCCGTAGCGGTGCCGCGCAGCAGCACGAAGGATGGTAGCAACAAGTAAGTGGTGGACGTTGACGCAGGTCAAGAGACTTGGCTGTTGAGACGCAACCGCTGAGGAAAAAGTGTGCGATGCTTATGTGGAGAGCACGGGGGAGAAGATACGGGGGAACGGATCTGATTCGCTTGGCCGTCGTCAGCGGCGCCGGCAACGGAAATGTCGTCGAGCGTACGTGTGTGTGTGTGTGCGTGTGTGCGCAAGAGGACTACGGAGTAGTGTCGGGGTACAGAGTAGAGTAGCAGTGGTGGCTTCGGGGGAGTTGCCACTAGGGAGCGCCTCTCGGCGCTAGTCCCGAGTGGGTTAGCCAAGTCGCCAGAGTTGCCCCTTGCGGGTTGTGGGGCCCGGCGCCGTCTTTACTCGCGGGGGCAGCTAAGATTGGCTGCAATGGGGGACCCGGGGGCTGCAGTCTTTGTTTGCTTTGTTATATAAGGCTGTCGATTACTCCCCCTCGAGGCTTCCATTCTTTTTTTTTTTCTCCTTGTGCATTTTCCTTCATCTGTCCCTGGATCATCTTGTCAGTAGCGCATACGCATACCTCAAGATGTGGACAAACACTTCCGGTCTTCGGGGCAAGTCCCTGCACTTGTTTATCACCTTCACAGCCGTTATGGGTTTCTCGCTCTTCGGCTACAACCAGGGTATGATGTCCGGTATCATCGCTGGAACCGAGTTTGTCGGCGAGTTCGAGGCTCTTAGGATGCCTACGGATTATACCGACGCCGAGTACCGGCACATCAACGTCCTGCGTGGCGCAGTCACCGCTTGCTACGAAATCGGTTGTTTCTTCGGCGCGCTCGTCTCCATGTTTTACGGTGAGAGAGTCGGTCGGACTCGCGTCATCATCTGCGGCGCAACTATCCTCATCATCGGTGCCGTGATCTCCTGCGCCGGCTTCGGCCCGCACTGGGGTCTGGGCCAGTTTGTCGTGGGCCGTGTCGTTTCCGGAATCGGTAACGGTCTCAACACTGCGACCATCCCCGTCTGGCAGTCTGAGTGTTCCGCCTCGCACAACCGTGGTCTTCTCGTCTGCTTTGAGGGTGCCATGATCGCCGTCGGCACCTTGATCGCTTACTGGGTCGTCTTCGGCCTGTCCTACGTTGACCAGTCGGTGCAGTGGCGCTTCCCCGTCGCTCTCCAGGTCCTGTTCGCGCTCATCGTCGTCACCGGTGCCATCCTGCTCCCTGACTCCCCCCGCTGGTTCATCATGCGCGGCTACGACTCCGAGGCCATCGAGGTTCTCGCCAAGCTCAAGAACGACTCGCCCGACTCCGAAGCCGTACTCGCCGATTACAACTTCATGAAGGCTGATGTCGAGATGACCAAGACCAGTCAGGCCGGCTTCAAGGTTCTCTTCACGTTCGGCAAGACCCAGGAGTTCCAGCGCTGCTTGCTCGGCTGCGCCGGTCAGTTCTTCCAGCAGTTCACCGGTTGCAACGCTGCCATCTACTACTCGACCCTGCTCTTTGAGGAGAACCTGCACCTGGAACACCGTCTCGCTCTTACTATGGGTGGTGTCTTCGCGACCGTCTACGCCCTCGCTACCATCCCATCGTTCTTCATGATCGAGAAGGTCGGCCGTCGCAAGCTCTTCCTCATCGGTTTCCTCGGCCAGGGTCTCTCTTTCATCATCACCATGGCCTGTTTGATCAAGGATAACGAGGAGAACTCCAAGGGCGCCATCGTCGGTATTTTCCTCTTCATTGTCTTCTTCGCCTTTACTCTTCTGCCGCTCCCCTGGATCTACCCTCCCGAGATCAACCCTCTCCGTACCCGTACCGCGGGTGCCTCCGCCTCGACTTGCACCAACTGGATCACCAACTTCGCGGTCGTCATGTTCACTCCCCTCTTCGCTGCCACTTCTCCCTGGGGTGTTTATCTGTTCTTCGCCCTCATCAACTTCATCGGTATTCCCGTGGCGTACTTCTTCTTCGTCGAGACCGCTGGTCGTGAGCTTGAGGAAATCGACATCATCTACGCCAAGGCCCACGTTGAGAAGCGTATGCCCTTCCGCGTCGCCAACGACATGCCCAAGCTCTCCCTCGCGGAGATCAACCAGCAGGCCCGTGAGCTCGGTCTTGACACCAACCACACTCCTCACACTCAGATTGCTGAGCTTGGTCTTAGCAGCGACAACAGCAGCAACGAGAAGCAGGAGCAGCACGAGAAGATGTAAGCTTCTCTCGCCGTTGTTCGGTTAGGCTTGCCTGACCGTATTCCATCGGTTGATCCGAGTCGTGTCCTGCACAAAAAAAAAAAATCTGCTGCTGACACGGCAACACTACTTTTAATTTAAACTGTCTTGTTGTTTCTCGCAGCATAGAGTGCTTGAGATAGATTCCCTGGTGTTTTTTGTTTTGTACATTCCACCTGTTCAGTGAGTCTGGTCATGACCTTCCATTCTCACTCTCGCGATGCGATGCACTGCAATGCGAGCCGCGTGACCTCCGGGATATTGGTGAATTGGAATATGCGGTGAGCCATGATGTTCTTGATGTTATGATTATACCCTGGTAGATAGATGTCTATACCATTTGTTATTTTGGTCATCATTTCTCTGTAGTCTCTACTGTAAGCCTGACTGTAGCCACGCACCTTCTTTAATGCAACAAATGTGACATCCTACTCAACTCCACTCAATCCCACTGGTTCACGACGGTCCATTTTTGAGCATCTGATCTGTCAAGCTGAGACTCAAGATCGAAATCGAGATTCAGACCTCACAGACAAAACACGAATATGAACCTGGCGATCGTCTAGTACTTGCCTCGATTCTAGTCTAGCACCAGTCTACCTTGAAACAAGTCGCTCGAAACTATCCCGAGACTTTTCTTATGCTGACACGCTATTAATTGCCGATCCATATAATAGATCGCCGTGTCTTCAGCAAAAAAAACTAGCCCTGCACAAATATATATCTCCACACCAACTACTATTTCTCTATAAAATTGAGGCGCAATGAAACTAAGAGGCACTTGATTCGATAGCTCCGTGTTGTATTGGATTATTGTTCCAATTTTCGTGTCTTGTTACAACTATGGGCTCTTCAAGCAAAAATAATATTGGTTTTGAGCTTTTTCCTTTTCCTTTTTCCTTTTCCTTTTTCTTTTTTATTTTTACAGCAAGGGACTCGATGGGCCCACGATGTTTCATTATCATCCCTCGATCACCCGCATGTTTCCGATCATACAGAGTAAGATTGAAGTTGTTCCTGGCGCATGTGAAAGCCGACCACAGAGACACTCACGTGAAACTGGCCAGTTGGCCGCGGCCCAAGGGTCTCCGAAAGTCAATTAAATTAACTTTATCTAACTTTTATCTAGCAGGCTTGTGATGCTTGACGTCTTTATGATGATAATAGCGCAGAGTATTATTACAATATTTTTGGAATTCACGAATCATTCCACGCGCCTTACAGGACAAGATGTCTAGGCAGAAACCTTGCTTTATGGCCGGTCGGGGTCCGCGGGACCCCAACCGCCGTCCGTCCACGTGACTTTCAGGACCACAATTACGCCTTGAAAATCAGGCATCACTCAGGAATCCCCACAGTAGCCTAGCAGACATCAGTGGAGTCGGTAGTCTATCTATCTACTCTATATGTTGATATCTGTGTTTGAATTTATGACGAAGAAACAAAAACAAATATAATTGATTAATTAATTACAATTTTTCACACGAAATGGTCCAGCCAGCTCTCCATCCACCCGATTTCACCACCTACCACCACCAATCCCAATCCCCGCTATTCGCAACCCTCCCACCAGAGATCCGCTCCGAGATATTCAACTACACGCTCAGCCCTGTTGAAGACCAGACCAAGCTCTACGCAAAAGAGACATACTGGGCCCGGCCGGGTTACAGCGCCTCGCATAAGACGTACACCGAGCTGCTGCGCACATGTAAACGTGTCTACGCCGAAAGCTGGTTCATGCCCTTTGCACTCGCAGAGCATTCATTCTATCTTGTCGCTCGTGATCGAGCGCCTAGTATGCGGGATAACTGGCGGTGGGAGAGGAGGCTGATGGAGAGATGGTTGAAGGCGCTGAACGATATCCATTGGGAGGGTCAGAGTCAAGGCCACGACGGCAGAAAAGTGGAAGTGGGCGACGTGCGTGTATTTGCTCAGTTATACCTCCTCGAACCGGGCGAGCTACTGCAGAGTGTTCTCGATACAGAACACCTGCTCCCAAAACGGTCCATCTTACGCTGCGGTATACGGACTTTTGGCACTGGGGGAACATACTCGGCCGCTGTATATCGGCGGGAAGTGGGTCAGGAGGGTTCGGTTCCCGGAGAGTGTGAAGGCGTTCGCGGTTGACTTTGAGAGTTTGGAGCGGAGGAAGGAAGAGGTCGACATTCTGGTCTCGCAAGCGGTTGAGAAATGGGTTTTCAGACGAAAAGACGGACGAACTCTCACAGCAAAGTCAGCGGACTTGGCCACGACAAAATGGACGGGGAGTTCGATGTTTGGAGGCAGACGGTGGATCCGTGATGAATCGAGGCCCGGAGAGCTGGACTATTATGTTGTTACGGTGACATGGAAACTGCAGCCTCCATCTGCCTCGGATTCTGCAAGGGAAGAGGACGAAACTGACATGACTGTTCGAGTTCCGAACGATTACCGCCAGCCGCCCCCTCCGTTCATCGGCTGGAATAGCATCAACCGAGGGGAGATGGAAAGAGCGGGTGTAGGGATGGACACGCCGGCTGAGCAGGCCGTGAATGCGATAAGGGAGGCTATGGAGAGGTCATGAGGGACGATACATCAGTCGCGTCCGCGTCGGAGGAGGCAAGGCCTGTTACACATGTTTATTTTATGAGATTGGTACGAGGTGTATAAGAATGAGTCGAATGAATGTGATGTGCAACGCCTTATGATATATGATTGCCAAGGATTGCAGACGGATTACCTGCCGTGGGATAAACGAGGATGGCACAAAATGATAGCCTTATTATAACCCAGCACAATGGAGTGGAGGGATGTGTAATGGTTGAAAAGCAGACATATTGCCTAACAGGGCACAAACGTTGATACTGACTCCATTTTTGCATGGCATTCCATAAGTAAAGCTACCTATTGGGTTTTGGTGCAGGACGTACACATCAGCAAACGTCGATTCGCGACCTGCACAAATCTCCAGTTACGCTGCCTTTCTCACTTATATACACAGCTGAGTACCTACATCACGACTCGACGCGCTTTTTCCTGCGTCGTCCGCGGGGAGCCGAAAGAGACGGTAAATAAGGTAAGTTTACCTATGCCTAAGCCTCAAGCGAAGCCTCCACCATGACCCTCAACCCCTGCTCGATTGCCTCCTCATTCCGCCAGCCTGACCAAGTATGATCGAGTATCCCCCATGTATCGTCATAATCTTGACCCCCGGAGCGGATATAGTAACTCCCACTGATCGTCCATACCATCCACCCGGCCTGTTGCTGGGGAATCCACTCCCTAAGACACGAAGCATAGACGCTCTGCCACGTCGTTTCATCCTGTGCGAAACCGAACTCCGTCAAGACGACGGGCATGACATTGACGATGTCGGCACTGCTCGTATCGAGTGCTTTGAACCCTCCGTTCCAGAGGGCGCCGGAGAGATTGGCACAGCTCGATGCGCCTGTATCGTAGTTATGCAACTCCAACACCAATTTATCAGCGTAACTGAAATCGTCAAGGTCGAATCTCGTCCCGTCACCCAGATCGCTTCCAGTCGGGATCGGCGCAAGAGTTGTATCGTAGTTCAAGCCTGAGAGGAAGATCAACGCGTCCGGATTCGCAGCATTCACCAGATCCGCAGCCTCAGTCATCTGACTATACCACGTTTCCCAATTGTACGGATAACTGGGGCTTGCGCTAGCAGGCTGTCGCAGTTCATTTCGCAATCCGATAGACGTGAACGTCTCCCAGGACGCCGCATGGGAAACCATATACTGCAGCCCGCGCTTCCAGTTGTCCACATCAAAGTACGTATCCCCAAACCAGGCGTTTCCATCGGTGGTAGAGCAGCACCACATGGCCTTGGAGATGTGGTTATCAAGGTGCACGTAGATATCCTGGGCTGCGCATTCAGCAGCAACGAGGTCGTACACTTGCAGTCTGGTTGTCGTATTCGTGATTGATGGGTTGTTGGCTATGATCTGGTTGAAGACATCCGTCCCATTTGCAACGCCCAGAGCATTAATAAGCGAGTCTAGGACTGTAGTATCGCCGTCGTTGGCGTAGATATCGTCGACTAGCTCAATGGGGAACGTTAGGCGAATCACGTTCATCCCGATAGACTTAATCTTTGAGACCGTCGAGGCGACGGAGGCGTACTGCAGGCCTTCGGGGATCATGGCCTCGCCCGCACCGGGCCAGTTTACGCCCGCGAATGTTACGCGCGCGCCGGTCGAGTCGAGGATCCAGCGGCCGGAAACGGTGAGTGGGGTGTTGAGGGCGGCATTTGTGAGGCCGGAGGTGTTGAGGAGGCCGACGAGGAGGGGAAGAAGGCCGATTCTCATAGTGAATAAGGGCTGTGAGGCACTGATCAGGAGAGGAGTAAGGCTATGGCAATCCAGTCAATCTCGGACCTGCAAGGGAAGAGCATGTCTACATCTATTTATGCCTGGACTAAGAGCAGGACGATTGTCTGTGGGGATGAGCAGCAGCAACAGTGTTGCAGTGACGTTGATTCCCCTCACCCCTGCATGATGAGCAAGGATACTAAACTCAAGCTGAATCTATTAGTATATCTCTCTGCAGAATGAATCGCATGACATGCCCTTCCATCCGATATCCCCGACTAACTAGGGCACACGGGCTTGGATGTGGAGTAAGACCTCGGGAGAAGCGGAGAATTACCATTCGTGGCAAGTGGACCAAGTACGTAGCCTGCATAGTAGTGCGATTGAATGAGACTCAAATGCGGGGTTGTATGTATATCTATATTGCATATCCCTATTCGCCAATGTCTTGGTCGAGTACAGTGGCTGAGTCTTGTAGATGTTGGGGAGCGGGGTTCGCTAGGCAAGTATCAGGAGTTTTGAAGAATACCCGTCTCAACATTCAGGCTATATCATGTATTACTTGATGATATTGATATTGTGAGTCATTGTTTCCTCATTCTAAGCCAGATCAGTATGCTCCTCAACACCACGGAGAACTCGCTATTGCGCTTCCTGGGGCCCACGCGAGGCCCTTCTCGCGCCACAATTCCAGTACTCGAGTGTTTTCCACATCTCCCCCAGAGCAGTATCAGACCGTTATGAGAAGGCCACCACCATTGGCAGAAGACTATCCAACTTGGAATTTGGTCGGACAGCTGCGACAGCGCCAGATGGACCTGGGTTCATGCTCTGACCCTCCATTTGTGCCTCTGCGTTTGGTGTGGAATCACAGAACGTTTTTATCCCCCACACTCCGCGTCACAGATGGTCTAGAAATCCATATCGAGAGCTCGGTGGAGAGGTGGTCCATTCGCCGAGATGGAGGCGAGGTGCTGGTGGTGAGAAAGGCACAGACGTGGACGGGAAGGGAGAATATTGACAGCTTGGAAAGATGACCCAGAGAGGTGCTCAAATGGTACTCATGCAATAAGACAGACTGTAATCAATCCAGCTGGAGGCGAAACAGAGTGGATAATGCAGCAATCCATGCAGAATCATAAAGTCGCCTCCAAAAAGATCGACGAATATGAGGATAGATCTGCTAACCGCGACTGAAATGCCTGCTCGAGGTGTGCTAGAACAACACTGTAACTCCCAACGGTGTTTGCGGCCTAATCCATCGAGGCTTCCTGCCTGAACCATTCCTTTGTGAACTTTGTGCTGCGGTGTGCTTGAGGCGGCTTGAGTGGTGGGCGTAGTATCTCACAGCGAAGACAATACTCTGACGCCGGACCGTCGTGGCTGAGAGCTCGCAGAGTGTTCGATCAGATGTTCAATTCCATAACTCATAATTCCTTCTGAGCATAACCCAGGTTAAGGTTTCGATTACGCGCAAAGCGGCCTTGTAGGACAAGGTCAGGCATACTTTGGCTGCTGGGGAGAGTGCGCCACGATCTTGTCGATGAGTTTTCTAGGAAAGCAGAATAGACCAGTGCTGAGATTCGATCCGGCTCTGGTATTGGTACTGAAATGCTGGAGGTCACTTGGTTTGGGTTTGGGCCTTCTTGCTCGTCAGGGCTTGAGGTTGCGTGGCCGCGTCGAGCGCAATTGACTGGGGCCGAGTCTGGCCGGATGCATTTAGATTGTCATGCTGATGGCATATTGTTGAGATAGTTAATCATGGGTGAAGAGACTAAAGGGGATGATGGCTTTTTTATTGTATCCAGTTCGTAGGCGCCATCGACTGGTGCTTGGTAGCTAACTCCACCTCACATCGAACGTCGAGCACAAGCCATCTTGAACGCCACGCCGCTATCCAAGATTGGGATGGATTAAGGTTGGCAAAGATTGGCATCGGATAGCTGGGCGATGATTTGATGACGAGCGGGGAATCATGGAGTTGCTGACGACTTTGCTCGGTGCTCAGTTAGGGCTGGGCGGACGAGGATTCCTGTACACTTGGTTCACCAGGAACAGATGCTGGGATGATAGGGCCATAAGACTTGAGGTATCGCTTGTTGTTAGTCCAGCAGAGGCAGAGTCACAGGAGGAGCCAAATCGAAGGAGCAATGCCTTGGCCAGAGAGCGATTGGCAAATCTGACATGGGGAGTTGAGAGACCATAGATCATCTTTTGACTCGAGGAGGGACAAATCCTATTCTTGTAAAAAAGCCTTCTGCCGAACTTGCTGGTCTTGCCTGTTAAACCTTTTCACCTCGACGAGTTCCCATTCGCGGTGTTTGTCTGACGTGCATACAAGCCGCGAACTATTGGAGATGATCGACGACTGGAGGAAGGGATGGGCGGCATATAAGTGAGCGATTGGTTCTCAACCTGCAGACATGCAGTCATACGGCATGATTGTCTGAGAGAAAGGGCCATCTCAGCACGCCTTGTTCCGGACAAGGCCGGTTTCCTCCAGATCATCCAAGGGATGCCCGTTCGAGTCGTCCATTGCTCGAGTCACAGCTGCCCTCTTGACCCAACAATCTCTTCAGCAATATTTTGTGTGTATCGCGTTGTTGCTAATTGACTGACACAGATCATGACTGTGTCTGAAGAGTCGGCCTTGCTGGGCTCTGCAAGGGATGAAGAAGCGCGCGATCACTCCTGTTCAAAGAAAGGATCCGACAGCCTTGTCATCTACGCCGCATTTCTAGGTAATCGTACCAATTCCTCCCTACGGGAAGCTGGCTCACTATACATAGGGGTCTTCATAGCAAGTGCCGACGAGCTGCTCGTCATCTCCACCTACAGCGCAATCGCATCGCAGTTCCACCGTCTGTCCGAAGGGTCATGGCTCTTGCTCGCATACAACTTCGGGTACTGCATCTCGCTGCCGGTGGTGCGTACTCCTCTGGAGTAAGCGGGCAAAAACTTATTCTTCCTAGTTCAGCACTCTGGGAGATCGATACGGCCGCAAACGGGTTCTAGTCGGCTCCTATGCTCTTTTTGCAGTTAGTTGTCTGGCTTGGTATGTCTTTACGTTGAGCTTGATTGTAATACGGCCGTGACTGATAGATGTCCAGTGGTGCGAGTTTGTCCATCCCGCAACTCGTCCTGTCAAGGGTCCTTGCTGGGTCCAGTGGCGCAGGTATCATCGTCATGGCCTCGGTCATTATCACTGGTAGTTTATCTTTACGTGCTCTAACTGCAGGTTCGGGAAGCTAACAACCGGCATTAGACATGACTCCTGTGGACGAGGTCGCGCTGTACCGTGGATATCAAAACGTTGTCAATATCGCCGGACGCAGCCTTGGGGGTCCCATTGGGGGGTTTCTGGCTGATACTGTTGGATGGCGATGGTCTCCCCCCCTAGCCAACCTTTACACTGAAAAGGTGTTCTGACTAAATCGCAGGTCATTCTTCGGCCAGGTACCAGTCGTCATCTGCTGCGTGCTCTTCTGCATTTACCGGCTCCCGTCCTATCTCAACGAAACAGAGCCAAAGGATGAGTCTGCAGAAGAGCCAGCACCTGTCAGCAGACCCCCAGGTATCCGCGACCTCGACTTTGCAGGTCTCTTCGCATTTGCCGGGACAGTTCTCCTCCTGCTCTTCTTCCTCCGTGCTCTAGGAGCTCAGAATAAAGGCATGTTCTTCCAGACAACTCTGCTTGCATTTGCCTTCATAAGCGGCTGCACCATTTTTACCGTCATCGAGTTATCCTGGGCGCCTAAACCACTGGTCCCAATACGCCTGTTCTCAGAAACGATTGGCATCTACTTTCTCTGCCAGACTTTATTGATGGCTGGTCGGTTTTCTGTACGTCCCTGCCCGTCCTTTCTCGTTCATCAAAGACAGATGATAATCTTTTCGATGTAACCCAGTTCTACAGCAATCTCGTTCCCTACTTCATCCGTACCCAGGGTACAAGCGACTTTATCGCTTCTCTAGCACTTGTAATAAGTGCCCTGGGTGTAGCCGTCGGCGGCATTGTCTGCGGGTTGGCGATCAAACGGTACCTCCCATGCATGCATTCCTGTTCGCCAGTGCTAATAGAGCATCCACAGCACAAAACGCAGCAAAACCCTGATCCTCTTCGCCCTGATCCTAAATCTCCTTTTCCACACCCTCATATTCTTTCAATGGCGCCGAAGTCACGGGGTAACCCCCTGGCAGCATGTGCGGGACAGTGTTTACCTCTTCAGCACGGGTATGGCACCGGGCATGCTGTTCCCAGCATTATTCACTACCATGGCCTCTGTCGCACCGGAAGGGGAGCTGCACGGCTGTATTGGGACGTATTATCTTTTTCAGCAGCTGGGAATTATCATTGGACCTGCAGCTGGGGCGGCGGTTAGCCAGCCTATTTTTGAGAAAGGGCTGTGGAGGGCGCTGCGTGGACTCGAGGAGAAGAGGGTGGTAAGTAGCTGATACTTTCGAGAGAGATATAGTTACTAGAAAGTATGCTGATACTCCGGATGTGTAAAGATCATTAACCGGATCCTGAATGAGGTTCGATATGCGAACAGCCTTCCAGTGTCCCTGCAAGTGGTCATGAGGGAATGCTACCTTGAGAGCTTCCAGTATCTACCGCGTATGTTTATTCCCGCGCCTTGGCTCCATTGATTGCTTTGGCTGGCATGTTACTAACTATTTTATAATTATCTAGTATTTCCTGTTGTCGCTACGGCAATTATGCTTCCCATCCTGTTTGTCCTCAAGGAGCCGAGAATCGCGTGAGCATAGAAATATTGTCCAGCAAAGCAGGCTAGTCCTCGAGGAGAGTAGAGTGGAGTATCGGGCCTTGATCATATAGAGTAGGACAAGACAGCCATAAAGATATTCAATTGCGTCCGAAATGGCTTCAACATACTTGCGTACTGGGACAAGTCTATCTACTCGTGCCTTGGTAGGCCAGGGTCAGGACTGGACGCTGAAATCTCTCTGGGTACGCTTTCCAATCAATATTAGGGGCATATTTTCTTCTACAAACTGATCTAGTCTGTTGCAACCAATTCAGCACTCTTATCTTTGTCTCTTCTAGTTTTGTCTTACCCTGCTTAGGTATCTAGGGTTCCCTGCCCAAAACCACTACTGCTACTGCTACTATCACTATCACTACTACTGCTACTGTTACTATTACATTCTCCTCTTGAAAATACAGCATTCGTATCCGGTACTCCTGGAGCAAAATTCTCTGCACGAGCTCTTCCGATTTGACTGGCGAGTTCACGCCGCATCTTCGACACTAGCTATCATAAGCCCGTCCTCGGCATACAATTCACTCAGTATCATTTTCAAGAGAAAGGAGGAACCGGAATAGCTTTTGAGAAGAGTAGGGTGGGTGACTTCTGTTGGCTTCCGAGCAGAGATCAATCGGGCGTGGCGACGGACGTGGCCTGGTTTGTCGCTCGTGGGACGGCATCCTAGTCGGGATTAGATAGAAATCCACTAGTAGAGAGATTTGCGCTCGCGAAAGACGATGGCAAAAGTGTCGAACTCGTCGTTGTGGTCTTGCTGTATGGCGCACTACATGAGACTGACCAAGCCCAGGAAACCTCGATAGATCTGTCCCCGCGTATGTAGACAGTAATGATCCTCTAATGCTATTCCTGAAATGAGAAAAAAGGATTATATAGCGGGTACAATTATTCAGCACAGCCTTAGTGCTCTGCATGGAAATTGGCCTTCTCATTCCCGACACTCTGAGTAAACGTTTTCCACCGACACACACAGATGTTAGGGCTTTTTGCGGCCATGAGATTCGGGCCTCTTACTGCGCTGGCCTGCGTCTATTAGTTTGGCCTTCTAGAAAGATCTCCAATGTACATTTATCATTAAAAAACACCAGTATGCGAGACTTAATCTATTCATCCCGATCATACTTCACTTGGAAGCGGCATTCGTTGTCGATTTACTTTGACACATACAATGTCTGCTGCCTAAATGGTCCTGGACGCGCCTGCAGCTAATCCTAGGATATGAGGAGCATTGATGAATACCAAAATCGTGGTAGTCTATCTATAAATCGGGAGTTGAATATTGTCGCGGCTTTTGCAGTTAGTAGTCTCCTTGGCCATGAACATGGCCATGAGCATTTAATGGCAGTAGTCACACGAGGCAGTTAGCAAAACAAGACGAGTATCTAGCCTCGTTCAATGAGAGTTAAGATATTCTAGAAGTCTGTATATACAGAGACATACCTTTAGCCCCGGTTGACACTCGTATTCGCCGCGCGGGAACCGGATTCCGACACTGAACGAGGCTTATAAGACGCCAGTGACCTCTGACAACCGTTCTAGCCATCTACAATGGATAAATCCAAGGAAATGCCACTCAATGCAGCCGTCGTCGGTTACGGCTTCTCTGCAAAGACCTTCCACATCCCTTTCCTCTTGCATAATCAGAAGTTTCATCTATATGCGATTGTCCAGCGCACCACCCGGAAGGGCAACTCAGCCGTAGCCGATTTCCCGCATGTCAGGGTTCTCAATGACGCCTATGATGCCATTGCAGACCGAGCTGTCGACGTCTTGATAATCACCTCGACGAACGATACGCATTTCCCGTTGAGCAAGGCGGCGTTGGAGAGCGGGAAGCATGGTCAGTTAAAGTCCAGGCCAGAGACAGGAGCTGAACTGATCGATTGTAACGCAGTGATCGTCGAGAAACCGTTTACAATAAACTACGCTGAGGCGACAGAGCTCGCAGGTCTCGCTGAGAGAACAGGCCTCCAGCTCGCGGTGTACCACAGTAGCTTCTCCTTGAAATCATGGTTTCTGTACTATCGGCAGCTGACTAGAGCAGATAGAAGATGGGACTCAGATTTCCTAACCCTGCGTGCTCTGCTCGCCAGCCCAACCAACCCGCTCGGCTCGATAGTTCGGTTTCGGTCCCATTTCGACTGTGCACCGAACTCGCGGACGGCGATTGAGTCGAAAAAGTGGCGGCTGGTTAGCGGTGTCCCAGGAGCGGGAATGCTATTTGATCTGGGAAGTCATTTGATCGACCAGGTCCTTGTTCTTTTTGGGACGCCAAAGACCGTGACGTGTTTGCTGTTTGACGAGGATAAGGGCAAGGAGCTTACAGAGGAAGGGTTTGTGGATGATGGATTTTTGATTGTGTTAGGGTATGAGAAGGGTCTACAAGGTAGGTTTCAGGCTCTGCCTGAGGGCGGGGGCGCTATTCTTGCTAACTAGTACTAGTCGAGCTGCATTCAACGCAGTACGTTGTCAGCGATAGGCAGAAGAGATTCGAGGTACTCGGGACTAAAGGCCGATGGGTCAAGTATGGGCTCGATATCCAGGAGGATCAGTTGCAGAAGGGCATTTATCCTGGCCATGAAAGCTACGGGCTGGAGGACGGGGTAAATCAGGGTATGTTGTATGAGAAGAGATGTATGAGGAGTCCAGCTGACGGTAAAGCCAAAGGTAAACTCCAAGTCATTGACGGAGAGGGGATAAAGGCGCAGGACTGGAGACCTATACGGGGGGGATATCAACATTTTTACGAGAATGTGCATGATGCCATTAGCGGAAAGACAGAGCTTGCAGTCAAGCCTAGAGACGCGACACTGGTGATGAAGATGATAGAACTATGTCGACAAAGCGCGGTTGAGGGAAGGACGTTGCTTTTGAATTGATGTATCCAACGGACATAGTGAAACGTAAAAGGAGATCATTCAAGCTTATCAACATGCGTGCCTTGAAATATAGTACATACAATTGAGTGCTAAGTTCGCCCACATCACCATAATCGTACAGGGCATGCAATTAGTATTGGGGCTAAACATGAATCAACTTTCTCAATCGGTCAAAAAGTCAATTCTGCTTCCCACTACTCCAATCAACACTTCAGAACATCTCGTCAGTAACTGACTTGCCCTTCTCGAGCTCATCGGCCTCTTTTCGCAGCGTTTCTGCACGGAAGCTCCGGAAGGCGTTTTCAATCCGCTTCTTCCTCTCAGGATCGCTCGTTAGCATCCGACTTCCGGTTGCTGCACCACCCAGGAAACCTGTATCTCAATGTCAGTAAAATGTATGTACTTCAGGGGACGGAGTGAAGACTTACCGAGTTCACCACCGAGAAAGAGACCGCCCATAGAGGCGAAGAAATAAGTGGCAAAGTCTCCCACCGTGCTTGGTTTGAGCAGCGGCATGATATCGGGAATCGCCTCTGGTTCATATTAGCCTTTTTTCTACTATGTATAAGGAAATCGGAGATGATAAACACGTACCGGTCCGCCCATCCGCAAAGACAACCTGGGTTGGCTTCTCTGCCGCGCGAAAAACATCAAAGAAGGCCTTTCTCGAAGTCCGGAGGCGGAACGCGGCATAGAGTCCGAGACCAATCCCGATTGCTGATCCGACTGTCGTCCAGAGGGAAACGGTCTTTGCGGCGGATTTCAGCGCATCGCGGTCTGACGATGAGAGGTCGTGCTGGATGTGATAGTCGGCTAGTTTGGCGAGTTCGTCGCTGCGACGGATGCGGGCGGAGGGGTACATGTCTGAAGTTCGAATGCTTCTTTTATTACTGACCCTGAATCCTGAGAAATTTTAGAATATTTTGTAAGCCGGGGGTATTTTGAGATAATAAATAGACATCGCTTGCAACTTGAAAGCTAAGAGATGGTGACGTCATGGCCTAACCTATGCCCTAACCCCGCCATCGTGCCCTATTATCCCAATCGGGTGCTCAATGCGTCCGCGTCCCCGGGCCAATTTTTTGGGGATAAGAGATCGAGATTGGCATTGCGGTGCCTGGTGTCGTTGAGACTCTCTGATCACATCACCACTGATGGCAGATTGGATTCTAGACAAACAACAGCTGGTTCTAGGCACCTAAAGCACTTGCTGCCGAGAACTAGTCTATAAGGACTGCCTGAGGTCGTGGCGGTGTGATTTCGCGCTTTGTATAGACTGGAAATGTAGAATCCATAAGCGATCTCAATGGCTAGCGAGGCCGGTCAAAGTCTCACAAGTTAATCATCTCGACATCTAGTGAATAAGACACTGCTAAGGGTGGGATGGCTATACGAACGCTGGCTGGGAATGGCACACACCGGGTAAAAGCTTTCTCTGGGCCGCGACTGGTCTACTACATGCAACTCTTCATTTCTAAGCATATGTCTTCTTCATTTTGCATCCTTGCAACTTTAAGAGACTAGTGCCAGTGGCCACCTAACAATTGGTGGATTCGGCCGCCATCCACGTAACCTTGGCGAAGTGGCCTGAGCTGAGCACAGAGCTTACCATGATCTCAGCACTACTTCCTCACGTTTTGTGATCTACCCATCACTGAGCAGTCGCAAGAGTGGTTAACTTCACCCTCTCTCCTTCAGAGCAGCGCACCCGTTCAGCGGTGCGCGCATTTGCAGCTGCACATCTCGCCCCAGCCAAGGAAACATACGCAAAGCTTCTAACGCAAGAGGATCGTTTCCGCTCGCTTAAGCCAATTTACGAGGCCGCAGTGGGAGCTGGCCTTAGAAAAGGACAGATACCTGCCGCAGTAGGTGGGAGTAGCGAGAGCCTCGTTGAAGCGGCGATATTAGTCGAAGAGTTCTACGCCGTCGAGGCATCGGCGTCTCTGACGATCTTTGGGACGGGACTAGGTCTGACACCGTTGGCACTGGTGTACCGGCCGGAAGTCAAAGAGTTTCTGGACCCATTTCTTTCGGGAACTGGGGCGCCGTTGGCATCGTTGGTCTTCTCAGAGCCCGGTGGAGTGGTATATCTCTTTCCTGTGGTAACTGATCAGTGTTGATTGAGTCATAGGCGAATTGGCTTGAGCCTGGGGCGCCGGGTCTGCAGACAACTGCCTATCGCGATGGAGATGAATGGGTATTAAGTGGGGAGAAGGTATGCGTCAGATCATCATACAGCATCCGGCTATGTGCGGCTAACTGTACTCTAGATGTGGGCCACCAACTCTGCAGGGTGGGATTACAAGGGCCCAGACTTGAGCTGCGTCGTTTGTCGGTGTGTCGATGAAGACATCGTCAAGAGAGCATCTTCTCCCTGCGACGTTATCATGGTCTTGGTTGTGACTTGTGCTGATATTGAGCGCAATGGGCCAGAGAGTTTTCGGGTCGTCAAGGATATTGAAACCGCCGGGCACAAAGCGGTTTCTGGGCCGCATATCAAGATACCTTTCTTCAGAGCATTTCAAGATGGAGGATACTTACTCTAATAGTATACGAATATCCGCGTCCCTACAAAGAACGTCCTCTGTCTCCCAGGAGGTGGAGCAGAGATCATCACGCATACGTTCGAGATATCCGGTACGTTAATATGTCCTCGAAATTGATGCATCTTCTGAACAGAGACAGCCATGTTTGTCGGCGCCATGGGCGTTGGAATCCAGCGAGCTGTCTTCGATGCTGCGTTAGCGTTTTCGCGGCTTACTCGAGGGGGCACAGTTCCTATCGGTCAACGTCAGTCTGTTGGGGATCTGCTAATCAACATCAAAACGCGCACCGAGACCTCGCGGTTTCTCACCTGGGAGGCAGTGCACTGTCTTATTCAGGGCCAGGCGAACATGCACTCTTAGCCAAGGTTCATTGCGCCGAGGCGGCGGTGCAGTCTTGTCTGGATGCGATCCGATCAATGCTGTTGGAGTGTAAGTTCTTTCCATCTCTCTATTAACCTAACCCCCTTCCCCCACCTGAGTAGTGCTGACGATCATCAATAGGTCTGCGTATGATTCAGGACTGCCCTTTTCGGACCTGCTCTCTACAGCGTTAGTTTTGCCGATTTTCGACGGCGGTAATGTTGGAATGCGCAGGCGGGCGTTGCAGGAGCTGATCATGGCTGAAGGGTATCAACCGTGGATGACGAGCTTTGGAGCCGAGTCTGAGCAACTCTGAGTGTGGAAAGATAAGCAAACAGAGTAATTTGGTTTCTATTTCTTCAACCATGGGCAGAGGCTGAAATAACCGTAAATCACATTACAATGCATCTGCGAGACCAATATGTCTATAGGGCCGTATGCAGGATTCATTGTGGAGCTCAGGCATAATGATTTCTGATTCGCTAGATGATTCGCTAGCTGCATCAAGTATAACTATAGATTGGGATTTCGAGATATATGGTGGGTAGAAGGAAGCCGTTCGACAAAATGTCCAAAGCGTTGAAATCGGTTGGTGAAGTCAAGTACGCCAGCCGACTACGACCACTGACACTGCGGCTGCCACTTGCTACAACACACCACTGAACTCTTTAAGCCATCATATTGATCAATTATACTCCCGCTATAGTTCCAGTATATCAGCAGTCTTTTCTGCTTGTTTATAATCCTCATAACCGCGATGCTACCTGTTCCTCTGATACGACTGCTGTCTCGGTAACTGCGTTCCAATTGCGGTTTACCTGCACCCGTCAGTACGTTCACTCCATGGCGGATTGTCTTCCCACTCACATCAGCGATATGATCATACCCTAGCAGCTTCGGTGCAAGCCCCGGATCCCTCCAGGCTAAACACTCTCCTTCCGGTGTTGGCACCATTTGCATCTTTCGATCGCGGTCCTCCTGCTCCGGCCCGTCGTGGAGATGGTATAAGTACTGCTGAGTGTTTCCCCGCTTGACGACCATCTGCGTGCGTTCTTTGCGGCATTTCTCAAACACGGCCAAAGCATGCCGTTTCTCGACCAGGTATTCGGGCGAGGTTTTGCTGATGGAGGGATCGTTGGGAAGACGGGAGAGAACTTCGCCGAGCACCGCACCGTCCTCAAAGGCCATTCCGGCGCTGCAGCTGTTAGCGGTCGTACTCGGATAGACAGAGGACATACCCAGATGCTAAGTATGGCAACGTCGCGTGCACAGCGTCTCCGATATTGACCCACAACCCGGACGGATGCGTCCAGTCATGCTCGCCCAGTCGGATACACAGCTGCCATTTCTGCACAGATCGGCAAAGCTTCAGAAGCTTTTGGATCCTAGTCCAAAATCAGCGTACGCTCTAAGACGGAAATGAGGACATACTTGGGGTCCCAGCCCTCGAACAGAGAACACATCTCCTCGACATTGCCCTCCACCGTTGTCGCCAGTGAATCTTCAGGGATGTCGTCCGGGACGAGCAGGACCATGTTGAAAAGCTTTCCTCCGCGCAAAACATAGTTCACCGCGTGCTTATCCGGCCCAAGCCAGTAATTAACCTGTGGATCCGTAACGAACGATCTCAACTCTGGGTCCTTGAGCATCTCCCCAGTATCTAACAGCAGTCTGTAGGCAAGATCGCCCGTCTTGAGTGGCGGCTCCGGTCTCTGCAGTAGCGACTCGGTGAGTTTGCTGAACACCCCATCGCACCCAATCACTAGATCACCCGTAAATTGTCTTCCGTCTGCAGCAATAGCCGTCGATGTAGTTCCATCCTCGCTCGGGATGACGTTGATGATGCGTGTGTTGCACGTTAACACTGCCCCCAATTCGACAGCCCTGTCCACCAGACATCTATGTAGATCCGCGCGATGAAAGTCCCGATACCACGTTCCCGGATATTGTGCCTCGGAAGCCTTGAAGTCGAGAGACGAGATGAGATTGCCCTTCCAACCGAGAAAGTTGCAGAACCTTGGGACCGTCGCATGTTTCATCAACGCTTTCTCGAGGCCCCAGTGCTGCAGGACGCGGGAGGAATTAGGAAGGACCTGGATTCCGGCCCCGATCTCCCCGATTTCTTTTGCGGCTTCGAGTAGATGGACGTCGTGACCGGCGAGAAGACATGCTATCGTTGCGCCGACGCCTGCTAAGCCGGCGCCGACCACGAGAATCTTGTGTTGTCAGCAGGGCGGGGTCCTTCTCCTCAATCTTCGACGGCTCACCTTCAGCTTCCCCGACTCGTGCCGAAACTGTTTCTCTGCAACTGGGATGGACATTGTTCTTGATACGTATGATTGACTTGGTCGACTCAATATCACGATGTGCTATTCTATTTATGACTATCGACGCATATCCTACCCCAACGGAGCGTGAGTGCAAGAGTGGGGGAAGAAGTGTTATCAGACATAAATGGGACGCCCGACCGTGGATAGGAGTCCGACATCATCCCACATCATGTCTAAAGTGAGTCTCCCTTCCTTTCAACACGTTGTGGGCATTGCTGATCGGACAGTTCTCCTTGAAAGGCCGAACGGCGCTGGTGACAGGTGGCGGGCGAGGATGCGGGCTTGCGTTTGCACGGGGGCTGGCTGAAGCCGGTGCGGATGTGGCAGTCTTCGACATTATCGATCCACGGCCAGAGTTTCACGCGATTGAGAAGGACTACAATGTTCGGACGGCGTATTACAAGTAGAAGACCCCGTCTCCGAACCAGAGGAACCATTTGTTCGAAGCTAACGACGCAGGGTCGACGTCTCCTCTCAGGATTCCCTGAAAGACGGCTTTGCGCAATTCCAACGAGACTTCGACGGCAAGCTGGACGTCTGCGTCCCCTGCGCAGGGATAAACCGCCACACCCGCTTCCTTGATTTCACCTACGAAGAACACCATGATCTACTGTCGATCAACGTCTTAGGACTCTACTTTACGGCCCAATATGCAGCGAAGCAGATGATAGCCAACGGCACGTGTCACGGCAGCATTATCCTCGTCGCCAGTATGGCCAGTTACGTCGCAGTGCGCGATCAGAACTGCTCGGCGTATTGTGGCACAAAGGGTGCAGTGCGCGCAATGTGTCCAGCTATCGCCAAGGAGTTGACAGAATACGGGATCAGGGTCAACTCGATCAGTCCGGGGTATGTGAACACAGAGATGACCGCGGCGTTTTCGCATTTGGTGGAGGGGTGGAAGACCGAGACGATCAACAAGAGGATCGCGGAGCCGGAGGATATCATGGGTGCTTGTGTGTTCTTGGCGAGCGATGCCAGTAGTTATATGACGGGGCAGGATATTGTAGTTGACGGGGGAGTGACTAGAATCTCATAGGAAATTTGAAATCGATTCTGGTTGTTTTGAGCCATTCTGTTATAACGCCTTGGCCCAACTCATCATAGAATTATAATGCTGACAGTGCCTTGCGATTCATTAATGGCGAAGTAGCTTACCAGAAATACGCGAGGTTAGACACAGACTCTCCGTATCAAGCAGACCTCCGCTATACTCTCTCACAGCCAGAGGTGGGGGTCGGAATTCCACCCGCAGTCGTCTCCTACTCCAACTCCCACTCCCACTCCAATCCACCACAACACACCCTCCCACTGTTGGTCAGTTGCCGACATGCGACCATCACATCAAAAGTATAAGTCATGAAGCGCACAGCCTCCCAGGCTGGTCTCCTCGCCGGCGAAAGTGACCTTCGCCTATCTAACACAATGGCTCCCAGCGCAGACCACGATCAAGGCTTCGCAAACATCGATGCCGATGCCGCTCCAGCCGGCGAAACGACTGTTGTTATTGTCGGCGCGGGACCTTCTGGGCTGATGCTTGCGTGCGTTTATGCCTACCGTTCCTTCATGTGCGGATGTGTTGACAATTGCCAGAGTGAACCTCACCCGCTTCGGTATCCCCATCGTCTTGCTCGACGATCGGCCCGATAAGACGTCAACCGGAAAGGCAGATGGAATCCAGCCTAAGACAATTGAGACGCTGAAACAGCTCAGACTTGCAGATAAGCTGTTGCGGGACGGGGCGCGCGTCTACGATATTTCGTTTTGGGTACGCCCACTATTTCCGCGGTCGTCTTTGACAACTTATCCCTGAAGGGGTAGGCGATACGTAATATGAGCTAATGGTTGATACGGTGAGAATGCAGGATTCAACGGAATCTCACCCTCTTAGGCGGAAAGGTCGACAGATTCATTACCCGGATCACCTGGTCGGTGCTTCGGACCCGTATATTCTCCTCGCGCACCAAGGGATGTTGGAGGATGTGTTGATTGATGACCTTGCGGAGCGAGGCGTGACCGTCACGCGGAATAGTCCTTTCCTGTCTTGTTCGAGGAACCCATCTGGAAAACTAGATGTCGTCTACGAAGATCGGAGTACGGGTACAAAGAAGGTGATACAGACTGAGTACCTCGTTGGATGCGACGGGGCACGGTCAAGAGTGCGCGAGTTCATCCCTGATGCGCAGCTGGAGGGTGAAATGACGAATGCCAGTTGGGGAGTCCTTGACGGTTCGTTAACGTTCATTCCTCTTAACCTACCTTGTACGATCGTCGCTGAAGTTAATAGGCGTCATTGAGACCGACTTTCCCGATTTGTGGAGCAAAGTCGCCGTGCGCTCCCACACTGTCGGTTCCATCTTGTGGATCCCGCGAGAACGAGGCATGACGAGGCTGTACGTTGAGTTGAGCGCAACGGCCGGAGAACGCCTTGAGAAGGCCAAGGCAACGCCGCAGTATGTCATGGAGCGCGCGAAGGAGGCGATGAAGCCATTTAGTTTGGAGTGGAAATCAATCGGTACGCTTACAACCTCACTATCTTTAGATTGTGGTATAGACGTGAGACATGACGCTGACGAGATTGTAAAGAATGGTTCGGAAACTACGTCGTTGGACAGCGCGTGGCGAGACATTTCTCTGATCCTGATTACCAGATCTTCATCGCTGGCGATGCACGTCCCCCGTCTCTTTCACTTCTTCCTCAATTTATCTAACAGGTAAAATACTCTAGGCCGGTCACTGCCACTCCGCGCTCGCCGCCCAAGGCGCAAACACCAGCATGCACGACTCTTTCAACCTGGCTTGGAAGCTAAACCTAGTGGCACGTGGTTTAGCCTCTCCGTCTCTGCTGGGAACATACGAATCCGAGCGGCGCAAGATCGCAAACGATCTCATTGCCTTTGATGCCGAGCACTGCGCTGCATTTGAGGCAGGCGAAGCCGCCCTTGCCAGGAACTTTGACGAGAATATCCGGTTCATTTCAGGTGTCGGAGCTGAGTATGACGCCAGCATTTTGACGCAAACCAATGTATCAGACGCTGGAAAGGGAAGTAGAAGACTGAAGCCAGGGGCGCTTATGATTCCAGCCAAAGCGACGCGGTATATCGATGCGAATCCGGTCGATATCCAGCTCGACGTCCCACTCCTGGGCCAGTTCAGACTGTATTTCCTCGTTCCAGATATTGCCGCAGCGAAGGAAAAAGGATTCCTTGAGATTGTCTGCCAATTACTCAGCAACCCGACCTCCGTTCTATCACTTGCCTCCGTGAAAGCAAAAGAATCCTACGTCTCTCGCTCGCGAGGCTGGTCTGCAACCGATGCTTACCATGTTCCAGAACGGTACACAGCTGTTTCGGAGATATTAACGCCCTCGCTCATCTCGGGTTCGAAGAGGGAGGTCTTCGAGATAGCGGATCTTCCGCTTGCGTTACAGAAGAGCCGGTGGACGATTTATCTGGATGATGTGGAGGGGTGTATTGAGAAATGGCTAGGGGAGTTGCCAGGAACACAGGCTGGTATTGTGCTAGTGAGGCCGGACGGGTACGTCGCAGGCCTTGGGGCTTGGGATCTGGGTGAGGGCGAGGTGGCGAGAGGGTGGGTAGAGGAGTATTTTAGGTTCTTGTCGTGAAATTTTGCCATTTCCATGCCATTTTACTTGTCAAAGGTCCATATAGATCAGGTTCACAAGTTCAATAACATATCGATATGGGAAAGATAGTAGTATCCTTGCACCAGAGTTTTTATCGTCAGTTTATAGACTAGATAGAGTTCCAACAGTTAGGGTTGGTACCATGATATGCCAGCAATTGTCCAGTATCCGTTCGGGGTACGAGGACAGCTCATGTTTTGGGTGGTTCGTGCGGTTTGTCCGTACATGCAAAGGAGAGCAGAACAAATGAAAATCATTGTCCAAGTAAGGATTGGGTGTATACGAGTCTTCAAAGGGCTGATTCTAACTATCGTGATCGCCAGGTAGGATTAATTACACTCCGCTATCTCGTCTTTGAGGCACAGCCCACCTTTCCATAAAAAAACCAGCAACCAAAATCGAGAATCATATGAAAACAGATATGCAATCGGTTATTGACTAGGGAGCTCACGATTTAGGCTTGGTATCTCAAATAATGCCGCTGCTGATTAAGACCGAATCTTATAGCAAGATGAGAACGAAGAACGAAGGGAAGAAATAAGACCATTCATATCCACCATAGACTTGCAAAGCAACGCCAACCTCTCTCAAATCCTGTGATGATACATCCAAGGCGCATTAGCGAGAACATGGGCCGCTTTCCCGTCCTCGTCGTCGTTCGAGGCATTACTAGTTTGGCTCTTATAGTCCCCGGGACCCCCATCATCCCGCGCAGCTGCCTTCGCACATGCACTCGCACCCTTGGGGCGAGCGGAACCATTATCATGATCGGCCGCTATGTGAGCAGGCAAAGCATTGGTCCAAAAGGGGCCATGCCAATAACTTCCCGTCCAGACATATCCAGGCACAGGGAGTGGAAGAGCGGGAGGTGAAGGAGGCGAGGAAGGCGGCCAAGCTGCAGCTATATTTGTAGCTGCAGCGATTTTGGGAGCAAAGCTGTTGGTATTGGGAGATTTTGGTTGAGAAGCCATCTTCATGGCCGCTGGAGGCAGAGAAATGCACATACGGTCGATTGTGCCAGGTATGCGTGGATCGGTGGCAGGACAAGGAGGCCGTGGCTGTGTACATTCGTTTAAGCACGAGCGACAGCGCAACGCAGCTTTAGACGAGACAGGTTCAAAGAATTTTGTGTATGGTGCAATGTGTCTCAAACTAGAACCAGCATCGGAGCTTCTGGAAGAAGGCGAGACAAAAGGGCTATCGTTGGTACTAAAAGCTGAGAAAGATCGCTTTCTGTTTTCATATAGAGGCTGCAACATTGGCACTTGCGCAGGCCCAGGAGCCACTGCACTGGGGTGCACACTGCGTGTACTCAGGTTTTCGGGGCCGGAACAGCTACCATGAAGAGCAGGAGCAGAGGGCCGGGCTGCCTTTGGAGCACGAGGAGACTCCAAAAGAGAAAAAAGGCGCCTGCTTAGACGGGGGTCTGCCTCAGAATCGTGGGTTGGTTTGATGGGTGCTGTGAGGGAATAGTCCGGCGAAGGCAGTACGGGGCTAAGTTCGAATGGAGTGCGATGGTTTGGGTCACAAAAGGGCTTATCTCGATGCGTGACGGTGGAAGCTGAGTGGCCAGCGTTAGTAGCAGACTTTGGCTGGCAATATGCCAAACCTGGTGGAGAGCTAGGTTGAGAATCAGGAGAAGCAAACGGGGTTGGCCGCCTGTCAATGACTGAACTATGGCGTGTCACGAATCGGTCTTCGTGCTGGGGGACTAGAGTGCTATGCTTCGGGACCTCTTTATTACGGAGATCTGCAAGCAGCAAAGGGACATGTTCACGAGAAGGAGTTGCAGGTGTGGCTGTTGTAGACCGTAAGGGGTGAAGCGAAGGAGTATCATCGGCAGAACTGATAACAGCCGCTGCCCAGGCAGATGAAGGAAGCGACATAGAGCCTACTGAACGTATCGAGAGACCGCATGCAGCAGCGACGGGTTTGTTGGACACAAGGGATGCCTCATACCGGTCTTTCTGGACTGCTCTTTGGCGCTCACACTCCTGGGTAGCACAGCTTCATTAGGGCGGATCAAACACAAGTTAAGATGACGTACCTTAGGTGCTTCGCGTTCGTCGATGGTATTGAATTGAGGACAGTCAGGCCGGTGGCCGCATGACGCGCAACAGCGAGGGCAGGTCAAGCCGGTGCTACTCACGCCAGCTTGCTCCACGGGGCAGCTCGAAGAACATTGCGTCTGCGAAGAGAGGAGTTGTCTGGAAAACGGGGGAATTTGATGTCCTTCGGGGTCCGGACGAGATCGGCCTGGGTTTCGCTGGGGAGGTCTGAAGAGGAGATTGTTTCCATTCTCTTGCAACGCCATTTTCCACTGTCGTCCCCAGCTGGTCCAGCCACAAGCTTATTGGATAGAAGATGTACGTTGAGATAGTATTACTGTCGAGAACAAGTAGGGGATATGTGGAGGGGTAGAAGAGAAATGAGATGCAAAAAGAGCTATTGTGAGATAGTCCTTTGCATATCAACAGAGGGATCAGGATGATAGTGACCAGAATCGAACAGAGTGACCATACCAGATATAACAACTTCACATTCACTATCCTCCACTCCTTCCCACTCGTCACTTATCCAGTCGAGATGCGCGCATTCACTCTCTAGTCTGGCCCGGAGAATCTGCCATCTCATTCTCTACCGAGAGCTACATCTCCTACACCACCTCATCGCCCCCGTGGTTCCTTGGATGCTGGAATTGCGGGTCCATCAGCAACATCACGCTACTGCAGCGCTGTTTTGGAGAGAGAAGCCAAGGGTCATTATGTTGCAGGGCAGGAGTCCAGAACTTGGTCGTCACGATACGCGGTTTCTCAAGCGCTGCGCCATGCTCATAGGTGCACGTAACAGCTCAGATGCTCTCCAACGGCTGCTCGACGCAGTGCATCGCCGTCATCTGCTAGCTGTTCAGTAACCTTTAGGCCACGCAGCGATTTCACTGCGCGAGAGTTACCAACAGAAAGATTTGATAATGCCCTTGATTCTGGGCACAATCCCAGGTCTAAGACAATGCTGGTGTCATAATTTCCAGAGTGATTGTTGAGACCAGTCATGGGATTGTCGAAGGTGAAAGTAGCTGCAGAGTTATTAGGCGTTCCAGTATACTCGAAGGACGCTCTGCAACGTTAGCGTCGTGCATTCCTGGTGTTCGAGCGCTCATTTCGCCAGCCTGGCCTTTGCTAGTGAATTTGGTATAGGGGCAGCCTATCAAGCAATTCAGCAAACCGTCAGGCCTTACCAAGTATATGCTAACTTACAGGAAGAGACCGTTTATAGAGTCTGGGGATATCTCCCCCCAATAGCTGAATCAACCAATCCAGGAGATCAATCCTGCCGAACTAAAAAAGCAGTACCCTTGGTCCAGCCAGGAAACCTACCGGCTCAAAATCAACAAGAACATAGGGAGTTGACTCTCTCGCAGCTTCAAAAATATCGATCTCGAGAGAGATCTAGGTTGCGCGAGAAGCATCCACCCAAGCCCACTTGCAGTTATTAGAAGCATACCATCACTCCTAGCCGCAGGTTCTTCTAGTGAGATCTACGGATAGGGCAGATCGTAGGGGTAGAAATGGACCGCGCAGAATTATATCGTCCATCTTCGGAGTCCATTTATAGTGTATATGGTGATGTGCTCATATATCCGCAATACTCCGCGCGGTGCTCGTAAGCTTCACATCAATGCGAAGAAAAATAAGGTAAATAATATACTAAATACGGCCTCTAATGCCGGAAACCTGAATGCCATGCCAGCGACTCCTTCCAGCGGCATCCCAAATGTGAAGTCATTAGCGGGCGAAACAGCCTTTCTCGAAACAACTTGATGACCTCTGGCGAGGCAGTTCTGCAATTGATGGCGGGCCTCTTCATCTTGATCAAGACCATAGCCATGAACTCCATCATCATGACTACAATTGGAGCGCTATTGGGATCGCGCGACATCTGAAAGTTTCCTGATACTTTTGATCACGATGGCTCCCCATGCGGAGCTCACAGATTAATTATCCATGGGCGACGAACCAGAAGACTTCACGAGCGAGCTTATTTAGGACGGCAGCGGACCTCTTGGACTGGGAAGGAAGACCCTAATTGAAAGCCAGCTAGGATTATCCGGTTCTCGCTTCGTACTAAGGCTCCTCCATGTTATCAGCAAGAATCCTGTGTAAGTGGGCGGCCGTACTTGTCTAGTAGGGCAGCCTTAGATACCGGGAAAGAGCCTTTTATAGGACATAGCATTTCGGCTGAGGATTCCTCGTCTTTGATGTTTGACGCAGGCCTATGCGTCAGGCTGCAATGAGTTTAACTCAGAAGACCTGGCAAGCCACCTCTCGTGTCATCAGTGAGCATTGCTCAAAGGCCTACATGGTGAAGGAGAAAGGATTGTTGCTATAAACCCTACGGCGGTTGGCGGGACGCCTCTTGGCCGTCAAGACTGCCAACTGATTGGCATGGCCCATGTAGGTTTGATATATCTATGGCGTTCAGATTATTCCCCAATCCGTGAGTCTAGCCATTTCGGGTAGACTGAAATTGGACAACCAAAGGTGAGGACACGAAGGACCCGCTAGACTCTTAGGGCGGCGACGTCCATGGTTCAGGATTTCGCTCGGTACGTACTCCACTGCGGGGACCTAGTTCAATCTAGATTAGTATAGAAATCGATATAACAAATTACGGACAGTGGTGTTGATGCGAATGGATTTATTAGGAGGTGGTGCAGTTCGTAGGCAAGATTGACTAGTCTATGACTAGATGGTAGGCACAATTGTGCTGCATACCCACGTGCACAATTCATGCATAACTGCGCTAAATATAATCTGCACTAAGTGCTCACCCCTCCACGTCAAGTCCCACAACTTATCAGGACGGTATCTCGGCCTCACCACTTCACCTTTGCCATTGCATCAGCCTTTATCGCAGGTCACATCCTAGAGGGGCAGCTTGGCCTAAAGTATCGGCTATCCGCTTGCAGAGAATCACGAAGCAAGCGACACCGACCGAACCCAATCGCCTGCGACCACACAGCACACAAAATGCCCGAACCCCTCCCCCGCATCGCCTGCTTCCACGGCAGCGGCTCGAGCGCCGCTGTATTCGAAATCCAATGTTCTTTTCTCGCAACGCTCCTAGCAAAGCAATTTACTCTTGAATTTTTCGATGGCCCGTTCCCGCGCTCTGCAGGCCCTGGCGTCCTCCCCGCGTTTGCAGACTACGGGCCTTTCAAGTCCTGGTTCGAGCCGGAGGCCGATAACTCGAAAGCAGATGGGAGTGGATATGATGCGTCGGGTCGCGATGGAATTGAACGAGTGTTGGGGCTTATGGAGGAGCGCGCGCGCGAGAAGCAGTTCGGTAATGACAAATGGGTCGGAGTCCTGGGGTTTTCGCAGGGGACCAGGATTGCGAGTGGGTTGTTGTTGGATCAGCAAAGATGGGAGAGAGCTGAGAAGGAGGGGAAAGGAAAGAGAACTGTGAGCGACGGGATCAGGCTGAAGTTTGGCGTTATGTGTAATGGCGGTGGGAGGCCGATGGAAAGCGAGGTTGGGTATAGTATGTTTTCCCTCTTGCTTCTCTGCTGCTTCGAATACAGATTGCTGATGAGATGAGCAGGACTCGACGAGCCAGACATGGTTGTTCGGATACCGACGCTGCACGTGCACGGGCTGAAAGACGAATTCCTGGCGTATGGACGCGAACAGCTTGAAAAGTACTTTGATAAAGAAACGGCCACATTATATGAGATCAACTACCACCATGCGATGCCCTGGGTGAAGGCTGAGTCGGAAGAGTTGGCAAGGCGGGTTACAGAGCTGTACAACAAGACAAGGGGATAGATATCGGTATATACACTAACTAGAGTGATAGAAGGTTTCCTATTGACTTTGCAGCCGAGCATGTTCTGACGACATGTGCCAGAATCTGGTATCTCTCCCATTCATACTAGCTCGCCATGTACACCACGAAGCCAGATACTAAGTTTTGTGCTGGCTACGCCGCTCCCTGAGCGAAGCGACTGAACAGCCTAGCAATGTAAGATACTTCTTATGGAATTTTCCCACAAACATTCCTACGGGAATCGTACAATGCCTCTATCACAGCCGAAAACAGGTACAGCCTCCTCGCCCTCTTCAAGCACGGGGAGATATTCAAATCCCTCCTCAAATCCTCGATACTCCCCATAATGCTCGCGGTCAGTAAGCTCAGAATAAGCCGACAGTATAGTAGATAAGGCTTTGCTAGTGTAATGCGTTGTAGGCCTGTTGCTGGCTGAAGACAGCGATACCGGCTCCACTGTAGTTTCGCTGCAAGAAGATATCGCTGGACAATAGTTAAGATTCACTAGTTTCAGCGCTATGTGAGGACATCGTGGTCTGCAAAGTCAGTGGCTTGTAGCGATATTGCTGCCGCAATGCGAGAGAATATGCAGTAACATAAAGAAGAGCAGTATCAAAACTTGATCTAAAGCATACGAGTCTCAATTGGCTCACGTGCCGAGGCCAGTCGTGCCCATATTGCGTCGTTGTTCTGGATGCTAATATGCAGAAGGGTTGTTTTGACCGGCAATATTGTCATTGGCAAAGTGTTGAATGTACACGAACGTGAACTTCAGGTACAGAAGATATTAGAGCTGTTGGAGCTCGTGGACTGTGGAATTTAGAGATCTATATCTGGCCGGCAGGTTCGAATGTTGCTGTCTAGATGTCCAGGAATGTTTGAGGATTGGAAGCAATTGAAGCGTAAACAGGAATTGCATTGGGACTTCGAAATGGCGAGTAACAGACTGACAGGGGCGAGAACTACATGGCCGCTAACACCTCTCCCAGACTTATCCCTACATGTTTGTCACATTCTTGGTCTTAATCTGGTATATGGCTTCAGATCTACACAAACAATGCATTGATTGCTACTGGCTCGATCCACGTCAGCTATATTCCTAAATAGGAATCACGCAGAGCCACTAATGTTTCCGCATATAAACCAAACCTCCATCGACTGCAAGGTCAGTGCCCGTGGTAAATGTCGCATCAAAAGCTAAGAAGACAGCAGCCTTGGCCACCTCTTCGGGAGTCCCATTCCTAGCAAGCGGAGTGAGCTTCTCACCCTCTTCCTCAAACGCAACCAGGTCTGCTGGCGTCACGCCCGACACACCCATGGTCGGCGTTTTGATGAATCCAGGGCATACTGCATTGACTCTGATTTTCCGGTCCACCAGCTCAGCAGCCAACGTCTGCACGAGCGAGGAGACAGCGGCCTTGGACGCCGAATAGAGTGCGAAACCCGGGAAGCCGTGCTTGGTAGAAACCGAGCTGGTGAAGACGATTGCACCGCTGTCACGGACAAGGGGGGTGAACTTCTGAGCAACGAAGAATGCGCCAAAGAAGTTGGTGTTCATTGTTCGGTTGAAGGACTCCTCAGTGACCGCGGCCACGGGCTCAATGCATGCATACCCGGCGTTGATGAAGAGGAAGTCGATCTGGTCCGCGAACACGGACTTGGTCTCTTCAACAAGCTTCTCGATGTTGGATAGAGAAGTGATGTCACATTGCACAACGTGGGCCTTGTTACCAAGCTGGGCTTTAGCGGAGTCGATGGGAGGCTGGCTGCGGCCGGTGAGGAGGACTTTGACACCGGTTTCGGTGAGGAGTTGGGCGGTTGCGAGCCCGATACCGTGGGTGCCGCCGATGATGATTGCGTTCTTGCCGGTATTGGCCATGTTGCTGAGTAAAGGCCTAGTGAGCGAGTACTGAGGAATTGAGTAGGCTTGAGATGGGATTGATTGTTAATTGACTTCTGGCTGCCATCTTGTTGTCTTTATACCTCATCATCTCTCTTTCTCCAGATTTCTGGAAGCTGGATTTCAAATCAGTGCATCCCTTGCATTTCTAATCAAGTACCTCAAGCAGAATGCGCCGACTTGGCCCGTTGATGCTGCCAGCCGGAGTTCATGTTTGTTGTTTCTTGAGTATAGAAGCCGTGCCACCTGGGGCTCGTATTTACACTTGGCAGTCATACTTCGTTTTTGAGCGAATAGGAAACGTCGGCTGAGTGACTCAGGGAATCAAGCCAAGCCTTATCAAACTTTGATTGTTTTGCTCTTTGGTATGATTGGATGCTGGGAGTAAGCATTTTGCAGACCATCAGCACTTCCCATTAATATACTGAAAAGGTTAGCATATGAGCTATTTGACATAGGATTCTTGCCCCCTTTTGTGAAATAGTTAGCCGAGAATTAGGATAGCTATTGAGTCAGCCAAGGACTTCATAGTGCTATTAACATTCGGTTTCTTCTCCGCGATTGCAGTGTTTCTTTCTGGAGGGTTGAACAGACAACATATATTCTATAATCAGCCATCCACTCTTTTACTGTTGCACAGTCCTAGCCTGACATCAGCCTCTTTTCTCTTTATAGTGCGTATAGAACTATGGTAACTCCTCCTTCCACTTAAAGCGCCGCCAATGTAGTTATATATCGCCAACCCCACACTAGTATCGCGCGCAAAGTGGTGGAAGATCTATATCTCTTGTGCCATCTAATCGGAATTTCATGTCCAATAGGGCTTTTCAGGTTAATACAAAATCAAATTCTCGTCCATAGCTTCCTTGTAAATGAAGTATGTCGATGGTTTCATGTATGGAGCAGGTACTCCCGGAACATGGTCTATGTAGACACCTGAGGCATGAATATACCTTATCATCACGTGGCCGGCTACACCGCCTGCTACAAGCGCATTCCACAAAGAACCCCGCTGATAAGGCGGGATATTTTTGTCCTTGACTCACCGTCGTTCGCTCGTTGACTCAGCCTCACGCGTATATACGGTCTCTACGGCCAATTGCTTTTTCGTCTATACTAAAGACGTCGACAATCAATATGACAGAAGCCCTTGCTGAGGCTACGGCCAAGCTGGTCCTCGATGAGGAGACTGGCGAGATGGTCTCCAAGAACGAGCTCAAGAAGCGGACTCAGAAACGCGCCAAGAAGGCCGCCGCTGCCGCCGCGAAAGCAAACCAGGCCCAGAAGCCTGCTACGCCGAAGCCTAAAGCAGAAGTGAAGCCTGCGGAGGAGACTCCGCTGGACCCTGACGCCATGTTCAAGCAGGGCTTCCTCGCCAATGTCTTCCGCGAGCGCCCTATGAAGCCAGTCCTAACGCGATTCCCGCCCGAGCCGAACGGATATCTACACTTGGGACATTGCAAGGCTATTGCGGTAAACTTTGGTTTTGCGCGGTACCATGGAGGAGAGACGGTATGTGGTCGCAAGATTGTTGTGATGGCGCTGACGGGTTAGATCCTTCGGTTTGACGACACAAATCCTGAAGCTGAAGAAGAGAAGTATTTTACGGCTATTGAAGACATCATTCAGTGGCTTGGTACGTTGTCGTGAATGTGAAATGCGTGCGGCGCTGACCGACCAGGATTCAAACCTGCTAGAATAACCCACTCGAGCGACCATTTCCAGAAGCTCTATGAGCACGCCGAAAAACTCATCCAGCTCGGGAAGGCCTACGTCTGCCACTGCAGCGATACAGAGATCAAGCTGCAGCGCGGCGGTGAGAACCACGGTGCGCGGTACCGATGCAAGGATGCAGAGCAGGATGTCGAGACGAATCTCAAAAAGTTTAGGGACATGAGGGACGGCAAATATGAACCCCAGACGGCGTTCTTGAGGATGCGCCAGGATATTGACAACCCCAATCCTCAGATGTGGGTAAGTATGGTTGCCCGTTTGGTCAAGTTAAGCTAACTGTCCTAGGATCTTGCCGCCTATCGAGTCCTGAAGAAGGAACACCACAAAGCGCCCGGCTGGGTTATCTTCCCAACATATGATTTTGCAGTATGTAGCCAATTCCTCATTGCCAACTCGTCTAACAATAGCAGCACTGTCTCTGCGATAGCTTCGAGGGTATCACCCACAGTCTATGCACGACCGAGTTCGTCTTGTCGCGGGAGAGTTACGAATGGCTCAACTCCACTCTTGGAGTCTACGAGCCCATGCAGCGCGAGTACGGCCGGTTAAACGTTAGCGGAACGATTATGAGCAAGCGAGGGCTGAAGAAGCTGGTTGACGGGGGCTATGTCCGAGCATGGGACGACCCTCGTCTGTACACTGTTATCGCTCTCCGTCGACGCGGTGTCCCTCCGGAGGCGATCCTGTCGTTTGTTAACGAGCTTGGCGTGACCACGGCCAACTCTGTCATCAACATCGCTCGTTTTGAACAGTCTATCCGTACCTACCTCGAGTCGCGCGTACCCCGTCTTATGCTCGTTCTCGACCCACTCCCTGTTATTATTGAAGACTTTGATACCCTCAGTGCAGAACAGCTCAGCCTCGACATTCCTTTCTCGCCCAAAGACCCTGCGATGGGCTCGCACCAGGTCGGCTTCACCAAGACGGTCTACATCGATCGCTCCGACTTCCGAGAAGAGGATGCCAAGGGATACTTTCGTCTTGCACCTGGCAAGAGTGTCGGTCTGTGGAAGGCCCCGTACCCGATCAAGGCGACCACCTTCACTAAGGATGCCGATGGAAAAATCACCGAAGTCCGTGCCGTCCTGGACAAGGATGGTGGAAAGCCGAAGACGTACATTCACTGGGTACCCGAGGGATCGCGCAAACTTGAAGTCCGGATTCACGACCAACTGTTCAAGTCCGACGAGCCTGCCGCTGCCGAGGGTGGCTTCCTAGCGGACATTAACCCGAACAGCGAGACCATCTTCGCAGACGCCATGATTGAGTCAGGTTTCGACGAGGTGCGGCGCAGGGCACCGTGGCCTGAAGCCGCGGGTGAGACGAGCGAGGGGACTCCCCGACCAGAGACCGTTCGCTTCCAGGGCATGCGGGTGGCCTACTTCGCCATGGACTCGGACTCCACCGACAGCCACGTTGTGCTCAACCGGATTGTATCCCTGAAACAGGATACGGGCAAAGCGTAGTGACCGATCAGGCGATAACCCCGGCGAGACTTCATTTATCTCGTGGAATGCCAGCAACTTTGGAAGATAGAAGATATATTTGATATTAAATAGTTAGCGTATAATTCAACCTCCAATCAACCAAGGGCCACCGGGACTCCAACCGTATAATGCAATTATGCAGCTCTTCATCAGAAGCAACATTGGACGCTGACTCGTCGGTGTCCTCCGACGCCAGATTGGCATTGGCTTGGCATTGCAACGTGATATCTTTGCGCCTTCTAAGTGGCCGCCAGCTCAGGAACAACCCACCGATAACAGGGGCTGGAGAAGCTATAAGTAAGAGCGCCAGAGCGGGCTATCCGCTGTCGATGCAGATCGCGCGCCATGAAGATTTATGCGACTGTGCTATCCCTGGCCCTGCCTGCTGCGGCAGTGACCATCAGCGAGATCAACGGCAATGCATTCCTCTCTCCGTTAAACGGTGAAAGCGTCTCTGGCGTGGAAGGCCTGGTGACGGCCATTGGCGAAGATGGTTTCTTTCTCCGCTCGACGAGCCCTGACTCCGACGATGCCACGTCCGAGTCCATCTATGTCTACGGGAGCAGCTCTGTCTCCAAAGTCAGCGTGGGCGACATCATCACCCTCAGCGGAAAGGTATCTGAGTATCGCTCTTCAGACGACTACCTGTACCTGACGGAGATCACCTCCCCATCCAGCATCGTCGTACAGTCTAGTGGTAATGAAGTGACGCCCGTCGTCATTGGAAAGGACCGCTCGCCCCCGACAGAAGCATATTCTAGTCTTGATACTGGCGATGTCCTTGCCGTGCCGAATAACGTCAGCCAGATCTCTGTCGATAACCCGGTTCTCCAGCCAGATAAGTACGGAATGGACTTTTGGGAGAGTCTCAGTGGCGAGCTTGTCTCACTTACTGGTGTGACCCTCATTACGAAGCCGAACCAGTATGGCGATGTCTTTGTGCGCGGTGACTGGGCCGTGACCGGGCTGAATGGGCATGGTGGCTTGACGCAGACAGAAAATGGTGAGTCCCATGAACCACCATACATGGCCCGACTAACAAAGCAGACTCCAACCCCGAAGCAATCAAAATCGGTACACCCCTCGATGGAACGAGCAACTCGGACTCGTCAAAGATCGGCGACACCGTTGAAGATATCACCGGTGTCGTGCAGTGGAAATACGGCCAGTACATGGTCCTCCCGTCAACAGCCCTAAAAGTAACTGGGTCAAACGACACCGCCGCGTCCCCTTCAACCCTAACCGGCGACGGAACGTGCGAGGCCCTTGCTATTGGCTCGTACAATGTTGAGAACTTGACGCCTACATCTGACACCATCGAGGCGATTGCCGACCACATCGCCAACTACCTCAACGGGCCGGCGATCATGTGCCTGCAAGAAATTCAGGATAACACCGGTGCGACAGACGATGGCGTCGTCGATGCCAACGTCACACTCTCCACGCTGGTGGAACTCATTTCCGCCGCCGGCGGCCCGGACTACGACTTCACCGAGATCGCTCCCATTGATGGCAAAGACGGCGGCCAACCAGGCGGAAATATTCGCGTCGCATACCTGTACGATCCAACGATCGTGCAGCTGCACAACCCCAATCCAGGCACATCTACTGACGCAAACGAGGTCCTGTCTGGTCCGGAGCTGAAATACAACCCCGGTCTCATTGACCCAACTAACGAAGCGTGGGATGCATCCCGCAAGCCCCTCGTCGCTGCCTGGGAGACAGTCGACGGCAAGAACACCTTCTTCACCATCAACGTCCATTTCACCAGTAAGGGTGGCGGCTCATACCTCCAAGGCGATGAGCGTCCGCCCGTAAACGGAGGCGTCGAGCAACGCACCGCGCAAGCCGAAGTTGTCGCTGTAAGCCTTTCCCGTCCTGAAATATAGCCCTAACCAAACCAACTAATAAAATAACTAAAACAGTCCTTCGTCACCTCCCTCCTCAAAGAAGACGCCTCAGCCAAAATCCTCACAACCGGTGACTTCAACGAGTTCACGTTCGCGGCACCGCTCAAGACATTCGTCTCGGCTTCTGGACTCCGAGACCTCGATGAGGTTGTCGGGGTGGATCCCCTAGAGCGCTACACGTATATCTACGACAGTAACCACGAGCAGCTGGACCATATGTTTGTTTCTGAGGCGTTGGCGGAGGGGGCGCGCATGGAGCATGTCCATGTTAATACGTGGGTCAATTATGATGATGCGCCGTCGGATCATGATCCGTCTGTGGCGGTCCTGAATGTTTGTGAGTGAAGGTTATTGGATCGAAATAACATGCGTATAATATGAGGGGCGAGGACAGCTCAATTGTAAATACATTGGTTGGATGAAGGTTATGTATATAAGACATGGAATATATCTCTTTTCCTAATGAGGGAATAATCGAACTCTGACATGTACAGTTTCTCGATCAACGCTTTGTTGATTATACTACAATGATATCTGTGCATATGAGAAAAAACTATACACTAATCTGTGAACCAAGTGAATAATCAAGCAAAAATAATGCCAGTCCCGTGGACTAGATCGTCTCGACGTTCCTCTGCCTAGTATCAATCCCATTCCCACTTCTAATGACTAAGCAGCGGTCACTGAGCGCAACAACCTGGTAACGCTCGAGTACACAGGTCAGGTGCCGCTTCCCAGACGCCCCGAGCCGGCCCCACCAGGCTTGGCAGAAGCGGCGCGGTACCTCAGCTTTTAAATACTGTACCGCATACCATGAAATTTGATTTTATTTATCTTCTATAAATATTTTGACCCTTCACAATTTACAAAATCACTTCCTAATTAGTTGCAAATTAATTATATCAGCCATAATAACATGGATTTAGAAAATATTTTTTTTAGTTTTTGTTGCCGTATCCGTCATATCTGTTGGCTCGTCCCTGAGCTCATCCCTGGGCACCGTGTATAGCGCCTGCCTAATCCAGAAAAGGAAAGTAGTTGGGCGACGGGCAGAATAATAAATAATATTATTAGCGATAGCTTCAAAACACCAATAATCAATCATACTTTATACAATTAATCAGATTCTTTGCAGAACTTGCAACAGTTTTGGTAGACTTGTTCAACCTAACCCACGAAACCCGACCCAACCCGACCCAACCCGCCAAGAAATGGGTTGGGTTGGACCCTCTAATAATCCATTGGGTTTTGGATATTTTCGGCTGACCCAAACCCCGGCGGGGCAACCCGCTGGGTTGCCAAGATATATTAATAGGAATAGTACTGTATTTACAGTACATATATCTACTAAATAAGATATAATACTGTACTCTAATACAGTATTTTATTTAAGTATGTAGATCAATACCTTTCTAGGCAGCGATCTGCATACTTGGGTTATTTGGGTTATCTGGGTTGGTGTTACGGAAGGGTCTGCCTCTCAGGTCCTTCCTAACCCTGGTTGCTCTTTGGTAAGCTCTGTTGCCTCGATTGACTTACCGATACCTTGTCCTTAGCCACGTCCAACTAGTATAAAGACTAGTCACGGTCCTTGGTGGAGCTCACAAGAGGAAGCAGGGCCAAGATATACAGCAACAGCTCTATATCTTGTAGAGTTAAGTATGTACAAGTTGAGATGCTAAAGGTAACTCTGAAATAACAAGTTACATTGATCGCAAAGATCCAAACTAACTACAGAGGTAACAAGTGTCCTTATATATCTATTTGTTCCGGCGTAGCTACGTGCCACCAGCGTAGCTCCCTATGCCTTGCATAGGTCCCTACTTCTGGCGTAGGTTCCTATGTTTATGTCCGTCCCTACTCTTGCCTCCAGTCACGTGACCTGGTAACATAATCTAGTTACCCTTCCTTGTCCTTATTCCAGGCACCGTGCCCAGAATAAGTATCCTTGCTTGGTGCCTGGGGCTCCATTGGTTGTTCTTTCCCTGTGATTCTTCTTGGCAAGGCTTTGACATTGTGTTATAACACCATCCCCCCTCCTTTGGGTTTTTGTTTCCTGAAAATACATAAGTAGTGCCCTTTGTCCTGCTGTGCCGCTGGCACTTCTGTTTTTTTGTAAATTCTGACAGCATGCCTCCCCAGCGGGTGACTAAGCTAATGCCTGAAGAGTGTAACAAGCAGAACAAACATGCCCAACGCAAGTGTTCCCTTATTATTGTCTGTAAGGGTTTTGAAGTGTTGCCCTGTAATTATTGCTTTTATTCTGTGTTGCCATGTATCATGGCTTCCAGGCAGGTAAATTATGCTAAGTATACCAAGAATAGCAAGTCCTGTTATTGGGAGTTGCACAGCACATCTGACTATCAGCAACTAGGCCAAGATGCGGACAAATTAGATGCAGATATTAATTAGATAAAGAAGGAGTAAAACAGGCTTTACAAGAAGCTCTAGTATTCTATGCAAAAACTAATTTGTTTTTGAAAACAACAGAGATTTCTTAAAGAGCGTGGTATCAGGATGTTGGATCATAATATATTGTTGGATCCAGGGAAAGCTAAGCCTCCAGCTTAGACTGGTATTGCTAATCTGTCCCTGGCTGCGACCTTAGAGGGTTCTACTCTGAGTTAGTTGTTGAACCTCCCTAATCAGGACCTGTTCTTTCCTTTTTTCTGGAACAATATTAATCCTTCTGCTGGTGGTACTGTTAAACCAGCTGGGGGTAGCCTGTCAGGTTCTTGATAGGTTCCCATGTGTTTTCTGAGGTATTATACCCCTTCTATTTTACCAGGTATTGCGTTTTGCCGCTAACCCTCCTGTAGTTTAGGATCTTTTCAACCTTATATTCTTGTTTGCTGTCCGATTTGATTTCCACATTTTTGGCTGGTTTGGTGTTTGCTGGTGCGGGTTCTAATAGCAAGATATAGAAAACTGGGTGTATTTTTTTTAATAATTCTGGTAGTTGCAATTTATAGTTAACTGGTCCTGTTTGTTCTTTAATAATAAATGGTCCCAAGCATAGATGGTTTAATTTGTTGCTTGGTTGTTTGGTTTTGATATTTCTGCGGAGCAGGAATACTTTCTCCCCCCTTTTTAGGGTTGGTCCCTCCCTGTGGTGTTTGTTATAGTGTATTTTTATCCAGAGGTTTGTAAATTCCAGATCTCGGATAAGCTGTGTCTGTATAGCTCTTATTTGCTTGACATAGGTATTAGCCTCCTCTGCCACTGGTGCTTTGTTTTTGGATTCCCTGTGTACGTTGGGGTGGTAACCATAGTTTGCCTTAAAAGAAGATATTCCTGTTGTACTATGTTTTGCATTATTGTAGGCAAATTAAGCCATTAGTAGTTAGTCCTCCCAATTATCCTGCACGTAGTTAACATAATGGTGTAGGTATTGCTTAATAGTTTGGTTTGTTTTTTTTATTTGTTTATTTAATTGCGGGCAGTATGCTGTTGTTATCTATAGTTTGATCCCCATTTGGTTGGTAACTAATTGCCAGAATTTTAAGGTAAAGAGCTTGTCTTTATTGGATGTTATATATTTTGGTATTCTGTGGTTTATTATAACTTGTTTTATAAACAGGTCAGCCATTTCTTTTGCCATTATTGTTGTTTTGGTGGGCGCCAACTGTATATATTTGGTTAACTAGTTAGTAATAACCGCAAGATAGTTGTTCTTGTTCTTGGTCTTTGGTAATAGTCTGACAAAGTCTACTGTTATTTACTCCCATGGGTGTTCTAGTGTTTCTGGATTCTGGAGTTTTCTGTATAGTGCGTGCCTAGTAGGCTTGTTTCTTGTGCATAACTTGCAGTTGCTAATATACCTCTCCACCTTTTTCCTTATATTCTGGAAGAAGTAATTTCTGGAGATCTTTTTGCAGGTCTTGTTAATTCTGAAATGCCCTTTAATAGGTGTATTATGGTGTATCTAAATCACTTCCTGTTCTAGGGTTGGGGGTATATAAAGTAACCCTCTAATACAGATTATTTTATCAGGGTCTTTGATCCTATTGTTGGTGGCCTCTAATATTTTCTATATAAGGTTGTCGCACTTGAGCGCCTTCTTGATATATTTTATTATATTAACTTCTTGCAACTTAATAGTAGCTGCTAGGATTATAGGGTTGTTGCCTAATAACCCATCTTTGTTTTGTTTTAATATGGCCGGTTTTAGTTCTTGCTTTTTATTCTTATAGTCTGGTTTTTGGCTAAGCATGTTGGCTTGCTTGTTCTTTGTTCCTTTGCAATATATAATTTTGTAGTTATACTGCAAAAGAAGTTCTGCCTATCTGGCTTGTTTTCTGGTTAACTCCTTGGTTGTGGTGAAGTAGGTCAGGTTTCTGTAATCTGACTTAACAGTCACGGTGTGTCTGGCCCCTTCTAGGTAGACTCTTTAGTATTTAAAGGCTGACATGATAGCCAGCAGTTCCTTATTGTGGATGTTATAGTTCTCCTTGGGAGGTAAGAACTTCCTTAAGTAGAAGGCTACTAACCAAGTCCTTTTATCAGGCTTTTCCTAAGTTATCCTGGCTCCCAGCGCGTAGTCTGACGCGTCTGTTTCTACCACTATAAATAGGTTTGGATCATGCTGTTTTAGCAGAGGTGTACTGGTAATCTTCTTTTTTATTTGTTTAAACACTGTTACTTGCTTTTTTCCCCATTTATACAGGTTCTTTTTTTTAAGAAGTTTGAACAGCGGTGCTATTTTGTTGGTGTATTTTTTAATATATCCTTGATAGTAGTTAAGCAGTCCAATAAATTGTTGCAATTTTTTAAGGTTTCTTGGGGTTGGCCATTCTCTGATCGCGGTTATTTTAGACTATTCTGCTTGAATGCCTTCCTTTAAAATCCAATGCCCTAGGAACTTAGTTTTTATAACATGGAACTTACACTTCTTGAGTTTATATCTAAGTTTGGCTTGTTATATTCTTTTTAGGACTTTGGTAACATGCTGCTGGTGTTCCTCCTTATTTTTTAAGAAGATAAGAATGTTGTTAATATAGGCAATAACAAATTTAGGTAATATGCCTTCAAGTACTTTGTTAATAAATCTCTGGAATAATAATGGTGCATTGGTTAGGCTAAATAGTATAACCAAGTATTTATATAGTCCAAACTTGGTTCTAAATACTATCTTCTATTCTTCTCCCTCTGCTATTTAAATATGATGGTAGGCGTCTGCAATATCTAACTTAGTAAATATTTTCGCGCCTTGTAGCCTGTCTTGTATTTCTGAAATTAGTGGCAGTGGGTATTAGTTCTTAACAGTTACTTTGTTTAGCTTTCTATAATCTATATATAGTTGTTTGGTCCTGTCTTTTTTTGGTGCAAAGAGAATCCCATGCCTAATAGGTAACTTTGATTTTTGGATGGTTCCCTTTTCCAGGTTCTTCTTGATATATTGTTGTAGCATCTGTGTTTCTCTGTTATTTAAAAAAATAATTTATTAATGCTTTAGTTCTACTCCTTCCTTGATAGGAATAACATGGTTGTGGGGCCTGTGAGGTGGTAGTTCTGGCTTCTCAGGTTTGTAGAAGATGCCCCAGAATTGACTGTATACTTCTAGGACTTTATTGGCAGCATCCTGCTTATTGGTTGCTGCTAGCATCCAAGTTCCCCCTTTTTTTTTTAGATAGTTGACTATTCTAACTTTGCAGTGTTTTATAACTTCCCTAGTTGCCTATCCAGGTATCTGTAGTAGCCATGTTCTCTCTAATAGCTTAGAGGTCGCAGCAATAACCTTTATAACTGGACTTTTTTCAAGGATTGACGCGTTTTCCTTGGTTATTAACCTCCTGGTAGGTTGGGCGGTTTTGTACTCCCTAGTACGCTGCAGGGTGCCGGCCCTCTCTAGTCCCTTTTTCTGTTATAGGTATTACTGTCTTCTTTATTGTAGAAGCTTCCTTTTCTAATTAATGTTTGGGTTATGGTCCTCAAGCCATGGGACCCCCAACACTATATTATACCATCCCAAAGAAATAATATTAAAACTTTGTTTGAACTTCTTTTCTTTTACCACCACAGGAAGCGGTCCCGATTTAACTGTTAACATGTGAGTTCCCAGGTTCTTACTATTTAGTCCTTCCACTGGTTCTGGCTTTGCCTTAGCCTTTCTAGTAATGCCTAGCCGGCCCATACAGTCAGGGCTTATGAAATTTCCGGTGGCTCCTAAGTCTACCATTGCATAGACTGGTTGTCTTTTAATTTATATAGTTATTTTGAGATGCCTCCCTTGTTGAGTTGCTGCTAATTGTCTGTTCTCCTCTTCCCACTTGGGTTTGCAGTATTTTCGTGGTGGTTGTGGGTAGTAATATCCTAGTTTGGTGTTGTAGTAGGTTAGGTAATTATTCTTGTAGCAAAAGCTCTAATGTACTTTCTTGTGATCTAGGTGCTGCTAATATCCTAAACAGCTATAATCCTACCTGTTGCAAGGGTACTTTAGCCTTCTGCAAAGTGCGGGTAGTTTTGGCCAATACTTGGCTACCCTCTTGTAATCCTTGTGGTCTGGGCAGTTTACACTGTAGCAAACTATTTATGAAAGGTATTGGTACCTTTATCCCCCTGTGTAGTACTTATACAGGCAGTTTGGTGATTTGCATGGTAGGTATTTTTTTTCCCCTTTCTACTCTTCCTCTGTTACAGCGTGGAGGAACAAGAAATAGTATTTATTATTATTTCTGCAGGTCAGGCAGGTTTCCAGGTATTTGTTGCATCTTTCCTAATGTATTCCCCAGTCCACCTCCCTTTTTTCCTAACATGTAAGGTCCTAGTATGGACATTTATAAAAGAAATCCCTAAGGATTTTGGAGTGCTTTCTTGGGTCTTCTTGGATTATGGTAATAATATTATTTGTCCAGCAGGCAAGTTTGTTTTCTTTTTTTGCTAGGTCTTGTCTTCTCTGTTCCCAATACTGCCGGTCCTGGCATCTTATCTTGGCCCACGGCCATAGCTTGCCACTATTATTTCTCTCAGGGTCCTTTCCCTGGTTTTTCTGAGGGTTTTCCAGGCTCTTGGATAGCCTCTGACTAGGTTCCTCCCTGCTGGGTCCAGGGCCCTCTAGTTGGGTTCCGAATTGTTTATTAAGTGGGTTAATTTCCCAGGTTATTACTAGAAACTCGCTGTGCTTCCCTGCTTAATCTGGCTTATTAATAGATTTATCTTGGTAGGACCCATTTATCCTTTTAACCTGTCCTTGCTGTTGCGAAGTTATCTTGTAAGGTTAAAGTTATTAGGAGCTTTTTTGTTCTCTATGTAGGTTATATATGGCCTTGTTCTGACATTTCCAAGTCCTGTGACCTTTCCTGTATCTAGGTTAATTTATTACTTTGTTGGTTCTGGCAGTTATTTGGTTTCTAACTTCCTTACTAAGTGTATTTTTTTGGGGCATAGACCCTCCTTGGGTCCCCCTTGCCACTTTTTTATAAGGTGGGGGTGCTTCTTCTCCTTGGGCATCCAGCCCAAGTGCCCCCTCCCTGGTTGTGCTAAGTGTTTTAGGCTTGCTGGTGGCTCCAAATTGCTTTTATCCAGACCCATCCCAGGTTTTTTTCTGGCCACCCTTCTTAGAGCAGTCTGCTGCTCTATGTCCTGCTTTCCTATAAACAAAGCATAGATTTGTTTTAAAGTATTGTTTCTTCTCCTTCTTGGAGATAGTTATGTCAAGTTTTATTGGTCAAGGTCTGTAAGGGTTGCATGGTGCCATTATCCCTTAGGACTTATTAGTATAATAACTGTTTTAATTTCTCCTAAATTATTGGTAGTATTGCCCTCCATTCCGGCATCCTTGCCTTTTTTTTAGATCTCTAAGTTGATTTCTGATCCGCGCTGCCAGATCATACATCTGGGTTAGGTTTTCTGGCCGTGGTAAGAAGGTTAGCCAATCTTAGAGCTTATAGTCCAATGCCTTCTTAAAATAGTATATAAAGTTCTTATTATCCCACATCAGGTATAATACTACTTGTTAGAATTCCAAGATAAGTTTGTTAATATCTTGTTTATTCTGGCAGATTCTGTTAATCTTTTGCTTAGTATTCCTAGTCTTGTTAATGTCCCCAAACACCCTGGTAATTTGCTCTTTAAAGACACAATAGTCCCCAAAGATTTTCTTGGTGTTATTGGCCAATTCTTTAAATAGTGTTTCCTGCCATTCCCTCATAAATGGCTTAAACTAGAGGTACGCCCTGTTAGTAAAATAGGTAGATATAAATATAACCTTCTCTGCTTTGTTACTTAGTTTGTTTTGATGGACATTGATAAAGGTTTATATTTGGGTAAGAAATAAGCATAGCTTTGATTAAGTACTGTTAAAGGGCTTAGATGGTTTAACCTTGAGGGTTTGGGCAGTGACCTTTGCTTCCAGTTTGGTGATATAGTCCTGGAGCTGCTTAATTATTCCTTGATAGTCCACCTTTGCCTTTTCCTCCAGCTGCTGGGTAAGAGTATTGGCTGCTTTGGCTTGAGTATTTATCTGCTGCTGCATCTGCTCCATAACCTGCATTATCTAAGTAACCTGGTATTATAGTGCTGCATTTTTACTGGCCAAGGTTGGCTGGGTTATGGGGCAACTATTGTTGGTTGACTAAGACATTGTTGCAGTTTTAAGTTAATTAAGACTTAACTTGTGTTAACTGGTAATTAATTTGTTATGGAAGGGTCTGCCTCTCAGGTCCTTCCTAACCCTGGTTGCTCTTTGGTAAGCTCCGTTGCCTTGATTGACTTACCAATACCTTGTCCTTAGCCATGTCTAACTAGTATAAAGACTAGTCACGGTCCTTGGTGGAGCTTATAAGAGGAAGCAGGGCCAAGATATACAGCAACAGCTCTATATCTTGTAGAGTTAAGTATGTACAAGTTAAGATGCTAAAGGTAACTCTGAAATAACAAGTTGCATTGATTGCGAAGATCCAAACTAACTACAGAGGTAACAAGTGTCCTTATATATCCATTTGTTCCGGTGTAGCTACGTGCCACCGGCATAGCTCCCTATGCCTTGCGTAGGTCCCTACTTCTGGCGTAGGTTCCTATGTTTATGTCCGTCCCTACTCTTGCCTCCAGTCACGTGACCTGGTGACATAATCTAGTCACCCTTCCTTGTCCTTATTCCGGGCACCGTGCCCAGGATGAGCATCCTTGCTTGGTGCCTGGGGCTCCATTGGTTGTCCTTTCCCCGTGATTCTTCTTGGCAAGGCTTTGACGTCGTGTCATAACAGTTGGGTTAAGATTATTTGCTTAACCCATGGGCGGTTTACTGTCTAGGTAACCCACCCCAAAACCCGCGCGGGCGGATCAGCTAGCCCTGAAAACCCGCCCCAACCCGTGGTTTAACAAGTCTATGATTAGCTACTAACCACTTACTAATTACTTGCTAATTAGTTTAGTTTTAACCTTTTTTTAAAGCCTTTGTAAAGTATCTTTGCAAAATATTCTAAATATAAAGTAATAATAACAAGCCTTAGAACTTTGTAAGCTAGAGCTTTGAATAAATATATATATATATATAACAGCTCCAAAATTAGGCAAAACAGCTTTAAAATAAAAAAAAAAAAAATTAGAGCTTATAAAACAGCAAGCAAAAATATATTAGATAAATATTAAAATATAAGGTTATAACCTATTTAGAAAGTAGTTAAGAAGCAGTTAAGCTCTTGTTATCATGTTATAAGTTTTAGATGCCAAGTAACTAATACTTGGTACACTTAGTGCCGGAAGCCGTAATATTGGTCAGGTGACTAGCTAGCGCCCCGTCTCACTCTTAGAACGGTGCCACCTCACCTGTAACCTGGTAACGCAGTAACGCAGTAACGCTCAAGATGCTTCAATGACGGTCCCGGTTACTATCAGGCTCATGAACATGATACGTATCCGCTGAATAGTAGCCATACACTTTGAGTCCGCTCGTAACTGAGTTGAATTGGAGTTTTGGATGTGAATACTCAGGATTCGCTACTGGCTCACATTATACCAACTTGTGGGGCAGACATTGGTTTCCATCTTAGGGCTTGGTTGTGGCACGGCTCGAATATTCGAAAGGCATCGCATTTCAGTCCAGGATCTGAATCAGGACTCTGAATTGTATAGTGATAGCTTGTATTGCAGCACACTCGTGGTATAACTCTATAGTATATTTAGAGCTTTGAAAGAGGCCCGTCAAATATATCTGCCTTTTAAGGTCGGCTTTATGGAGTACAGTAGACGCGGTAACTGGGAGGATACAGACAGTCCTTCAACAACCATCAGAAGTTACCAAATATCCAAGGATGGCAGTACCTAGGCAAGGATCAAACGTGGGTGTGCATTGTGCTACAGGATTATTGTGCTTCCAAGCCCTAAACACTCAAATAAGTGTGGACGCCCCTCATTGTGGGGAGAGGAGACGGGACGTATATGGCACGATCGATCGTGGGAGCTTGCCCATCACCCACAATGCATACAATCACTGCCACTGCCACTCCCACAGCCGATATGATTGATGTTCTGGCTCGGCATCAAGGTAGGTCCGCCCGAGAGCCCATGGAAACTCCGTGAGAGCCCGAAATAGATTACACAATGGGGCTAGGCCGGTGCGGCTTTTGCGCGGAGGCCACAGGTAGAACTCTGTGGTAAGGGGGATTCGGCTACGCAGTTCCCCAATCCTAGTCTTAGACATCGGTCGCCGACTCACCGATAAGCGGCTCTCGGGCCCAAGGGCCCACGAAGTCGCGGACTTTTCTGCTGTGATGGCTGTTGAGAAATCCCGACTCAATCTCGTCCCGATGGTAGCCTCCATGCACTATCACAATCAGACGATAAACTTGCTATTGCAGATACTGGTGTTTGTTCAACTGATAGGTATCTTGGAATTTGCAGTATCTTGTTACGACATGCCAGACTCGACCACCATCATACTTCCCCAGAGACGAGCTTGTGCCTCCGGTTCATTCCTTATCCGCAAGGAGATGACATGTGGTTGTGGATCGCCCAGGAGGCTTAGGTCTCAGACGGGTGACCTGTGGATCATATCATTACCTGGACAGGTAATCAGAGGTGAGGTAGAACTCGGATTGTCTAACTATAGCCTCGAGGCCATATTGTTAGCTAAAGGATAGCCACTACCCGCATGAGCACCGCTGGATGTTAAGGGCTCAAAGTAGGTGTCGGCAAATTGGATTCTCCTGTCAAGGCAGTACTCGTACCTCCAGCTATTCACTATTCCGATCAATGCCCTACTCTCAAGCAAGGCCCTGTTCGTGATCTGACGCTTGGGTATGTTGTAGGTGATATACAGAGCCTTCCTTATTGGCTCTGACGCCGGTATACTATTTGAAGCCGAACGAGAAGCCGTTCCTATCATCTCTATTGGAAATGAGCTTGGAGTCTCTGAGCTGACTAGACCTTATACTCCAGGGTTTTCCTCCGTAAGCGATGTGGAACGCGAAGAACTTCCAAGTATAGCATCAAAGCCGCAAAGGCAAGGACCGGTGGATCACTGAGCTGTGGACACAAGCCTATGTACCTGGCTAAGGCCATAGATGGGGACAAGTCCACCTTCACGGGTTTAGGCCCAACCAGAAATCTCAACGAGCCAGTACTATGGATCTGCTAGCCCTAGCTAGATCGCGTAGCCCGGCCACCTGAGACATTTGTGCACTAGATCAAAGCTGCACCTACCTCGGAACTAAATTTGGACAGTTGGATGTATCCAGATTGCCGTTGCATCGGAATCGATTGGTTCATATTCTATTGATAGAACGTAGGTCCCAGGTACTTATCAACTAGTTTCAGCAAACATATAAAGATCAACAAGGTCGCACGGTGATCTCGAACAGAACACCATCAGGATCCCTCACCCATCTCCCCATCAAACACACCAAACCTTTGCAAATCTACCTCAATACACCATCGTACACCATCAATATGTCGACGACGATGACGACCACCACCACCACCACCGCCGCCGCCGCCGCCGCGTCTGCAGCCTCCAGCTGTGCCCCAAAACTCTATGAAATTCCCACCCACGACGCCGCCTGCGCGATGCCAAACAGCAATTCCAGCTACGCTGACCTGATGAGCTCCTGCTGCGGCACTTCGTCCGTCATCTCCTACAGCGACTGCGACTACTATTGCCTCGCACAAAACCAAACCGTTGGAGAATTGGCCGAGTGTCTCATCAAAGGATCGAGGGCGGGAGAGGTCTGGTGCAACACGAACGCGAGTGCCACGGCTACAGGGACTGCGAGTGCAACATCAACAGCGTCTACATCGGAGAATGGGATTGGCAATGTGAATGAGACTGGAGAGTCTGCAGATCCCACTGGGACGAGCACGGGCGCTGTTGTGAGTGCGAAAGCTGTGGGCGTTCTGGCGCTTCTGGTGCTGGGCAGTCTTGGGGGGATTGTTGTCTAGGGCCCGACATTGAAGGCGTGAAGTCTGGATTGAATGCTGGAGATTCGCATTAAGTGTCTAGTTGTGTTTTCTGTTTCTGCATTTCTCTCTCTCTCTTTTTTTTTTTTGTTTGTTTGTTTTCGGGTTGGACTACTTGGTATACTTGTAATGATCTTTGGAGAAAATCCAAAAAAAAAAAAAAAAAAGGAAAGAAAAGAAAAATTCAAATGAATAAACCAAAAAAAGGGGGGATAGAAAGAAATAGATAGACAAGAGCGAGAGGCAAAGCAAGAAGAAAATAGAAATGCTGCATCGCTTGATGCACAAGCCTCAGGAGAGCCGAAATATAGATACACCTGGAGACACCATTAAGCTCACTACCAGGAATGCCTAGCCTTTCAATCCACCTCCAGACCCTGATCACACATTCAACTGAGTCTTTTCAAACGATCAATCCCCCTATTATCCTACAACGATCCCCAAACGGCGCCGGCCGCAACCAGAACAAGCACAATATCGCCTGCAACATCCTTCCCTGCAACAAGCTGCATTCCCAACCCAATCGAGATGAAAACCAGACAGGATACCGCTGCGCCCAGTTTCAGTTTCCGTGTCCCGAGCAGCAGTAGCCCGCCGATAAGCGCGTCGATCCACGGCGTGATTCTTGCAGTTGCCGACCCATCGTCGGGCGAATGGTACTCTTGGTACGAGTACCAGCGGGGTTTATAGACTCCGTGCGTGAAGCGGGAGAAGGAGCCGAGGAGGACGGCGATGGCGAGGAGGTAGGATGGGAGGCGTTTGATGGTAGTTATTTTGTCTATCTCTGAAAAGGCAGAGAGGGAAAGAGGCACTGCACAGGTGCGGCTGAACTGTGCCTTGGCTTATGTACGCACCATCGTGCTAATCGTAACTACCGTACCCTCACAAGCACACTACTGTAGTACCTTACAGGTACCGTACCAGTTGGGGGCCAGAGAAAACGGTCACGTATAAGGTAAGACCAATAAACTGAGCTCGGCCTTGCTGTAAATGAATGTGGGTGGGTGGGGGAGGGTTTCGCCCTATGTTCAAGTCCTCTACTGACCAGGTATACTAGCTTGCAGACTGCAAACTGCTTGGCTTTTCACCTTGATGTATATGGCGATGAGTTGACAAGCGAACATCAGCCTCCTCAACACAAATCGGGGAAGTACAAGATCCCTTGAACGACTAAGTCCTTCGAATTGCACAATAGCAACTCGTATCAGAAGCAGGAGCGTTACCATATTGTAGTTAAGCACAGGCAGCTTCAGTACCGACGAATACCGAATGCAACAAGGCAGTCGAGTTGGACTGCCAGCTTGGCTATCTCACTATTGAGTTTTTGTCCGAACTCGTCAGTCCTCTATGGCACATTCTGCCTATTATCAGCACGCTTGTTTTACTGCGCTCTGAACCAGGGGCTCTAAAGAACCAGGAGTAAGCAAGGCTTAAGATATATCACATATGATCATTACCTAGTGTGGTCATTTGCTGGTTCAAGTAAATGTTCTCTACTGCTTGCTATTTGTATATGGCGAGCAATGCATGGTAAGTTTAGGATATTCCTGAGTTGCAGAAAAGCAGGCTAGAGAGAGGAATTGATGGGAAGAGGCAGGGTAGAATAAGGAAGGTCCAAGTTCGATGAACTACGCCTAAACCCTTGGTCTAGAGTCTTACTTTTATTCCCTTTCTATCGGTGAGAAAGAATGCTTTCGTTAAATTTCATTCATGACATCTGTTTATATACGTCACTCTCAGACATCTCACCGTTCCTATTCGCCATCCAGCCCAGAGATTCCAATCAGCTTCCCCAACGCCCTACGTCAAGCAGAGCGCATAATCCCCCAATTTATTTTCAACTCCTGCAATTCAAAGTAAGCGACCATCATATGTGGGAACACATCGGCAGGTACTCAGGGGCAGAAGATAGTGAAGAACATACATAAGCTGCAAGGTCAAATCCCCACGGATCTTTGCCTTGAGCTGGACCTCCAGCTCAAGATTTAGATCCAGCCGTAGCCTCGACTGCTCATTATCGTTCATCCCCCCGGGCTGTTCCTGCAATCCCTTTCATGCTCATGGCGCGTAATAGACCCAATCACCACATCCTTGACTCCATTTACCGTCTTCACCGTCTTCATCGTCTTCATCGTCTTCGTCTGCATATCACGCACCGTCTCGCCCGACGAGTCTTCGAGGTTATTGATCTGCATTAGTCGCTGCGGCTCCCTGCATTCTCTGTCCTGAGATCTATCTAGTACGATCTGTTGCTGCATATTCTGAGCATGAGGGTGAGCGGGTGTAGGCCCAGCCCCAAGGGAGCTTGTGTCTTGGGCTTCGGAGGAGGGGGCGGTAGAATACGAGTTCGAGCCGCGTCCATGTCCGTGCTCGTGTTCGTCATCGGTACCGGTGCCGCTGACATGGGCATGCGAGTCTCCCCATTCAGGGCTCTGTTTTGATAGGTTATTCCTTGCTGGCTGGGCCAGTGGCATTGCAGTGTCCGGGGAAGTGGGGGCTCGCCAGAGTCCTGGAGCTGGCGGCGGCGCAGCTTAGGGGGTCAGCGACGCCGGGCCCAAGCCTCTGAAGCTGAGGAGTCCATATTAGCAATGCTTTGGCTGAGATGGCGCTCGTCGGCTGGTGAGACAATGTGAGGGTTGCGGTCTTTTGTCCTTGCGGTGTATGGGTCATTCAGGTTCGTTATCTATGGATGAGATGAGGTAGAAGAAAGAGAAAAATAGAGGGTAAAAGGAAGAAGAAAGACGAAGAAAGACTTAAATCTTTAGGTAATATCCGGTCCTATCTTTTAGGACATCTGCGGCAAGTATAATCGAGATCATCTATATACCGTGGTGATCACAACAACCAAGACAGCAGCCACCCGATAAGCTTAAGCTCCTTTTGACAACATGGCTGGTCAGCGGCTGCAGAGCTCGATTGTGGTAAGCCATTAGAAGAGTCCAGCAGTATTTGTTCTATCCAGCTGTGAGAGCTGGCTGGCCGCTTGAAGGCTCGGCACACTCATGGAGGGCAAACAGCCGGTGTATAGTGTAGAGCATCCAGAGCAGGCCATATCCTTCCGGATCCACAAAAGCTGGCTGAATAGGGAAATACCGTTTGCGTCGATCTTACTGGAGGGTTGTGATCCGGGTGGAGTAGATCAGAAAGCATCAGCTCACCTTCTAGAATTGCCAGAATCCAGGAATCTTCTCCTTGCTTCTTAAGCAGGAACCACTTACGGGCCGTGCATCCTATTCATGGCAGGTCTTGAATATAGGAATATTATATGCACCAAGAAGCGCCTAGCATCTACAAGATTAGGAAAATGTACGGCTGAGATGTAGATGTCATCGGGACTGTGCAGAGATTGAGCCATGAATGGGAAAGTATGAGTAAGTGGTTGTCAGCTTCGAACCTAGATAATTCCCTGAATGATTTTGATAGATAAGGCAGGCCTAGATTGAGGCAGGCGTTGAGGTGCAATAAAGACGCGCATGGTGTTTCAGCCATGATGACATCGATGTTAATTCAGTTTCACGCAGTCACAACGTGGTAAGACGTGAATGCTGGATTTATAGCTTGCCAACATGTAGGCTTTAGAGAAGACTGCATGTGATGGCGTGTGTCTGGTTCAGAGATGCTGGAACGTGATGGGCGGTCCCTGTCAAGCTTTCTAGGGTTTGATAACCTTATCCAGCAGCCCACCTATGTTCCATGGATGCTCCCACCAACGAGAATCTCGATGAGTAATGGGTTACTTCGAGGCATGTCTTGTGGACGCAAGTACCGTTCAGCTCTCGCTCTTCTCATGTTCCTTGTGTATTCGTGCTCAAGGACAACGCTCAGCAGAATACCAAAGACATACAACCAGACAACATCAAATCCACCCGAAAAGTGTTCAAAGATTAGTCCGCCAGGTCAATAGAGACAAATATCTCTGTCCCCAGCGGTAACAGGGCAGCGACATCCCCGTTGGAGCAGTTCGACAAAGACATCAGCGTGAACGATAGTGGAGGAGCTGTTGCATCCATGCCGGTGAAAGTGAGCAAGAAAGTGGAAACCGTCAGAGAACTCCACAATGAACTGGGCAAGGAGACAGTTGCGAATACAACTGACGTCAACGATTCCTACAAATTCAGCGGACCCGGACATATGAAGGTGCCTGATGAGATATCAGATCATAGGGGTACCTCACTGCAGTTTCCCCGGCCTCTATCTAGCCTGGACGGGCTCGCCGTCAGTGAAGGCGGAAGGGTGTTGGGTAACGACGGGCGTGCTGTCGGTAAAGTGGTCGAGGGCGATCCTGACGATTTGGTCGGGCAGATTGTGAACGGCTATGGAGAGATTCTGGACGAGGATGGGGATCTTATTGGCTGTGTCGATCCTTTGATTGAGGATGCTACAAGGGATCGAGGTAGAGACTATAGAGTCTGGGGCGATGATCCTGGTGATGATACCTTAGGGAGGGAAGAGGCTTCTCCGCAGATAGACATGAGGAAGAAGCACTATACATCGCCGGAGATAATAGCAGAGACTCATGAGGCACAAGAGAAAGAGATGAAGGTGGAAGTGGAGCTTCCCCCGCCAGGAGTGACTGAAGACCAGGTTCAAGCTGGCCAGGAAGGTATACACGCCGACGGACGGTTCCCTTATATCTCCACCCTCGAAGGCCTGACCTGCAATACTGTGGGCGAGATCATCACTGCTGACGGTATTAGCGTTGGGGAATTGATTGATGGCGATGCCATGAGAATCAGTATCGATGAGCTCCACCTCGACTATCAAGGCCAGTTCAAGGATGGCAGAGGCGTCGTCATTGGCAGGGCTAGGCCATTACCCAGCAGCCAGAGTCAGGTGTGGAGTAACGTCGGCGTAATAGGAGAGACAATGCCAGAACCCATCTCAGAAAGCGAAGAGCCGGGCGCTCCCTGCGCCGGCTTTGGAGAAGTCGACCATTTCACCGTGGATAATGACGGGGTAGTATTTGATTCTTCCGGCAGGGCTGTTGGGAGGTTGGCTGGCAGAGACCGGACAAGTGTGACGGACTCGCACCTCGTTCTGCGAATGTGAGTTCAAAGACAGAGACCGAGGAACTTCCACTACCACAGAAGGACGAGAAAACTGGCTGATTCAGCTATGATTTCGAAGTTAGAGACGCTGAACCAGAACCCGAGCCAGATCCTCATGCAAAGCATGCAAGGTTCGATATGCAGAATCTGACCCATATCATCGTCAATGACAGCGGCTATGTCATCGATAACGGGCATCTGGTGGACAAGATGTGTGCTATAGTCCGGAAAGCAGGGGATGATTTGGACCCATTGTGCAGGCAAATCACCCTGGTACGTCGTTCTCAGCCTTCATATTCCAGGCTTACTGATGTAGTTGTCAGGACATTGAAGAAGCCAACCTCAAACCAAGAAATCGCCTTGCAGCAGAGGAACTTGTCGAGGATATCAGGTCCCCAATAATATCAGCCGGGAATATCCTGCAAGATTGCAACAATAGCCTCCGCTCCCTCGACCCAGACGGCCAGATTGCGTCCACAATGAAATCCCACGGTCACCCTTGCACTATCCCCGACGCCATGACAAGCGAGTACCGACTCGCCAGCCACCTCATAGATCTCGCCCAGACGGTGATTGACACCATCACCGCCGGCCGACACCGGCTGTCCGTAATGTCGAAGGAAATGGCCTTTGCCAGACGCAAGATCAACCCGCTCTGGACACTTCTCTCCAATCGGCTCTTCGACATCGTCGCTGCTGTGGGCCTACTGCATACCGGCTTTATATGGGTGCTTAGTAGTATGCTCAACAGGCCGTGGCTGGGAAAGGCCCTTCAACGCTTGTTGATAGGAATCGGGCTTGACAGCGTTCTTGACCGGCTCGGTGTCGAACGACTACTTACGGCTCTGCTAGACGGTGAGGCCTGGGTCTGCAGAGCTTTTGACAGTTTGAGCTTGGACTTTGGGGACTTCCTGAAGGCATTCTTGAATCTGTTTGGAATCCATGGGGTGCTGGAGTCGATGAGGGTGCGAATGGTTAGTGAGGCGTTGGAGCTGGAAAGATAGCTGTCTTATATCCAAAAAAGTCGCCTTGTATGTAGGGTACAGATCTCTGTTCTATCTTACTTAATTTAGTTATTAGCATAGGCAACATCAAATATGGTCTGGTTGAAGCTGTATACTATTACTCTTAGGCTTGTCTAGAGGTATGAGATTCTGTGTCAAACAAACAAGGGCTCGCGTGTATGGTTCATATAGCCCATCAATGTAGGATCACTCAAGTGCTGCTTACCAGTTGATCGATAAAGCAAATGTAGGAAGAGTATAAACTAGTCAGTCAGTCTGCATGGCAATGCATCTGACAATGCGTATTATTTCTTACGTGGTTTTTAGTTCCTGAGGTCTCGCCGTTGTGAATGACCATAGGTAAAAAAGTGCCTGTTATAACAGACACTCAATACATCTGAACGAGACAAGTATGAAAGACCATGATGTGGCCCTGGTAACAGCTCATCTTGTTCTCGAAACTGGATTACAATGCCTTAGATGGATTGTTAGGGCTACCGATTACACAGCTGGAATGGCACAGCTTAGTCATTAATCTGCACAGTCTGCACAATTTGGTGGACAAATCTCGACGTCAACTCCAGCTCCACGCCGACTTTACTACCTGCCATCCATCTATGGCCGGGAGATTGGCGGCCCAGCGCGTCTGGCGCTATGAGACCCGGCAATTAAGCTTGAGTAAATTCAGAAGGCCACTTCACTGCGTTAGCGGCACCCGTTCCAATACCGGCAACAATCCCCTCTCCCTGGCCCAGAAAAGAATCCGCGTCAGGGTCTTTGATAGACATCAACGTGAGCGCCAGCAGCAGCATCTCCTACAACCACACCTCTCTCTCCTAATAGGCCTAAGACGCCGGGACTTATTCACCTGGGCCGCATCCATTCCCACCGTCCTCATCCCCCCGGCAATCTTCCTCGGCCTGCTTTTATCCCTCTGGACGTGGAAATGCTTCTGGATCGTTATTCTCCAGGATAAACTCCTCTATCTCTCGTGGCTCCCCCCCTTATCCCGGTCTGAGAAGATAGAGGACTACGCGCGCGAGTTTCGCGGGGTCCAGTGGTCTGAAATCTTCATCACGAGCTCGGACGGGACGAAGCTGGCTGTTTGTGAAGGGCGATTACCAGCACCCGTGAGAAGAGATAGAAGTGTTCAGGGGAATAAGAAGAAAAAGGTCCGAGTGGTCATTTGCTATTTTCAAGGGAATGGTGGATCAACGCCGCTGCGCCTGCCGCTGCTTTCACTAGTGATGAAGTCGATAGAGGAATCCTCTTCCTCTTCATCCTCCCATGCAACTGGCCGGGATGATTTTGAGTTCGAGTACGAGTATATCATAGCGGCGCTCTCCTACCGCGGATACTGGAAATCCTCGGGGCGTGCAACACAGCGTGGCATCGAAGGCGACGCAGCGGCGTTCCTAAACTGGGTGTATGATGCCTATCGAAGCGAGCACGACGATCTCCGCGTTGTCCTCTGGGGCCATAGTCTCGGCGCAGCGGTTGCTAGCTCAGCTCTTGTGAGCCGTGTCACAGCTACAAACACATCTGGCTCTCCCTCTACCACCGATACAAGCATGGACACAAAACCAGAAACACGCTTGACTGGTGCCAAAGAAGAAAAAATAGCAGGCCTAATCCTCGAAGCGCCTATATCCAGTATTAAGGATATGCTTGTCGCCCTCTACCCGCAAAAATGGTTGCCGTACCGTTATCTACATCCATTCTCGTGGAACCACTGGGATGTTGCACTCAATCTTGAACATCTCGCTCAGCACCAACACCGTTATCAGAAGAACCAGTGCCAGGAAAGCATTCCAGGGAACGGGTCCTGGTCTAGGCGAGTACCGCCCATCCTCCTCCTCTCCGCCGAAAACGACGAAGTGATCCCGCTGTGGGTGGCGGACCAGCTTGAACACAGAGGAAGGGATCTTGGGCTGGAAATTGTTAGAGTAAACGTCAAGGGGGCGATGCATATTGAGGCGCCACTGAAGGGGGATGGGAGGACCGCGTTGGTCGGATTTATTAGGCGGATCGTGGGGGATAGAAGTTGATAACTAAAAGCCGAGTTAAATAGATGATTAGTGTCTAGTATGTACGTGATGGGTCTATTTAGCCTTTAGAAATGTAAAGAAGACGAATGTACAGATTAAAAGAGGCCTGTAATAATGATTGTCTCTTCACGAAGTAAATGAAAACACTTATCCTAATGGGTTCGATCCCTCCATTGCAACCTGAGAAAGTAGACTAGAGAGTAGACTAGGCTGACTTTTTGTCTCCTTTCATCTACAGAGCACGGCCTAGATTTTCGGGTGTGCTTGCTACCATCTTTGAGCGCGCTATCATCCTGTCTAGATAACTTAACTCTCTTTTGAGCCATTGAATATAACGTCGCAGGGACCCTGGACCTACCCAAGCCTACCCGATAGACAGTGCAGGGCTCGCTCCCGGCCTTCCTAGTGCCCTTTCTAGATCATAAAGGAGAGACCATAGACTAAACGCCGCAACAGCACGAGAGAGAAATGTGAAGATAAAAGCAGGTACCTATGACCCATACTTCGTCTTTGAGAATAAACGGCAGTGAGTAGGTTAAATATAGCCCATATAAAATAGGAAAACAAATTATGCAAAATAAAATAGTAAAAGAGCAATTGATCTAAATATAGGTTTGGATTCCGAGGTAAGAATTCGGTATGACTTCTTAATATATCACTTCTTGCGACGAAAACCTCAAGCCCCAGAGGCCAGCTAAAGTAAAATATGTCATGAAAAGGATATTCAGGTGCTGCATTTTTGCCACTTTTTGACGAGATTTACCAAAACGCAAATATAGAGTGGAAAAGAGACAAGTTCACACAAGAGGATTCTGAAAACCAGGAGCCTCTACACTATTCAAGCTGCATGTACATTGATGAGCGTCCGTAGCGTTCGTCGATGTCAAGAACTATTATAAGATCTTTGAAGTTTCCAATCATTTTGATGCATGTCTCGTTTCCAATCACTACTTAGGAGCATCCTGTACCATAAGCCATATCAAGTTCGTTATGAATCATTTAACTGCACCAATATCCATTCCGATAAAATTAATGAGACAAATATATCCTTCGGTTCAGCGGCCATGTCCAGGCTCATTTACAATATAGCTGGCTCAGTATGCCCAAATTACAGTCAAGATACAATGAACAACAGGGCAGCACCTCCCCAACTCTTGTAGATCGTTCTCGGCAGTGCACCCGCCTCAGCCGATCAAGTGCTGTCATGCTATAGTATGGATTTACAGTGTATCTATTCATAGTGACGAGGTGAGGAGGTTCAATTTGAGGTTCAGGTTTGAGGGTGGAGAGCAAAATACCCAGAATAACTTGCCTAATTTACTTGCTGTAAACCGATGTGGACTTCGGAGTGAAATGGAAACTAGGTTGCCTCACACATTCCTACTATGGAGATAAGGATTCCTCATAGTAGAGTGAATGATAACCCAAGGTCAGCACAATTTGATCTGCCCTAATGCCTGGGACTGATGTATTTCCTCCTTGCTTTAGCTGGACGTGATCTGTATGCAGAACCATCCAGGACATATAGTCCCGCTTATCTCTTTGCCCTGCAGGTATTCTGACGAGATACCTAACCACCAAGTGTCTTCAGAATCAAGTCGACCTCCTCATCTGCGGTCTCCAAGATATGCTCTGGAGGATACACGGGCTTCCAGCCAATCTTCTCACCGTGGGCAGCCGTAAAGTTACACCTGTGGCCATCATCAGCAGCATTCTTAGAAGGAGTAAAGGGAAATATAGAAGTGGCACAACATACCCCCCACCAAGCTGAATCCGCACGTTCCCATTTCCTGGATCCAACCCCTTCTCCATCTTCTCCAACGCCTCCTCATCCGCCTCTTCAACCGTCGCGTCTTGAATGAGACCTCTCTAATGCAACGCAACCGCAAAGGCACTGTAAATATCATCCCATGCTATGCACCCCGACGCAGCGAGGTAGAAGCCCTCCTTGCCATGCCCGATCTCGTGACCCGAGAGAATCTGCTGAAGGATCTGACTATAAAGGGTCGTTGTATCGTAAATATGCAAGACGGGCCAGACCTGATCAATCCATAAGCATCGGTTCCGTCACTGTACCCGTAAGCAGAGAGTTAATGCGTACGGGTTTCCCATTGTCAACCTTGTAGACCCTCCCTGCTGCCCGTGCAGCCTTAATAATCGCAACATCCTGGATTGAGATTCTATTCCCAAATCCCTTGCCCTCGCCGTAGGCGATGCAGGGAACAAAGATGTAGCTCTTCACACCGTGGGCCTCAGCAGTGTCAATGATTACGGCATTCGTTCGTGCAATCTGTCATCCTTAGCATGGTCATCTCAGGCGAGAGAAAAGCCAAATAGAATGAAATAAAATAAGAGGCACATAAGCGGGGACAAGCAGTAGTTAAGTACCTGAGTAAACCAATCGTACTCCTCCGGCGCAGTTGTGGTCTGCTGAATTTCATACAGCCGCGGATTGGTATCGAGCAGTTTTCCCCACGGTGCAAGAACAGAGTCAATGCCGACATGCGAGCTGAATGCCTTTGCACCGGTCGTGTGCAGGAAATGCACATCCCTCCCCGTCCTCTGTCTCACGCGCCCCAGGGCTTCTATCATCGTCTTTTGGACATGAACGTTGAATGCATCGATGAGGAAGAAGACGACACTGATTCCCTTTTCGATCAGCGTTTTCGTGATGGACGAGAGATCATTCAGGTTCAGGATAAGGGGTTCAGCTCCGTATTCTCTCACGGCCAATGCCTGTTGGTCGGAGCGCACAAGGGCGTAAAGACTCTTATAAGGGGAGAGGTTGGCTTGAGTGTGCAGATGCGCGAGGAGCGCGCCGCCGAGGTAGCCCGAGACACCGGTCAAAAGAATGTTGTGGGATTGAGACTGGGATATGATGATAATTATTGCTGGCGACGTTGACGAATTGTTGGTTTCGATGTTCATGTCAACGTTTAGTTATATATGGTTGTCAGTGGAAATGATGACGAATGAAGGGGTCGGCTTACTTGAGAATCGAGAATGTTTGCGAATTAACCACATTCATCTCGTGTACACAGGTCGCATGAGCCAAGCGGTGAGCTCATGCGGCCTACACCCCCTGCACGTGAGTGCCAAGAGCATTATTAAGCAGGTTTGTCC
>QPHH01000001.1:2746827-2831912 GCA_003574815.1 Aspergillus spinulosporus | reverse complement strand
ATATCGAACTTCTAATATGGAAGCTAATTATCTTCGGCATATGAGTCGGGAAAGTAAGTATTTAAGAGTCGTTTTATAAGTGCTTACCAACCACTTCCCCACCACTTGCTTACTACTTTTAGGAAGTCGAAAACGCCAAAGGTCGGCCTTATCTCCTTCAACAGAAACTGAATCAGCTCTACCCCTCCTGCAAGGAAATACAAGGTCAAGGTCTCAAAACTCCTCAAGAAATGGTGATGATGAGTAAGTCTGCCAAGCACTTCACAAATGGTTCCCAAGCAGTCCCAAAGTACTTACAAAGTATTAGGTCAACAAGGTCTGGTAATCTTCGACGAGCTATTTCAACAAATGCCTTGAATCTTGAACAAAGACGTCAAGAGCTTGAGCTAGAGAATCTTGAATTAGAGCTTCAACAAAAGAAAGCTGATCTTAAGAAAAAAGAGGAGGACATTCGCCTGCAACAACTTCAAAATGAGAAGTTGGAACTTGATCTTATGGAGAGGAGGATACGTATACAAGAAGCTCAGCAGCATGAGCTTAGTGGTTTATAACTAGTTGAGAAGTACCTTCCAAGCAATTGGATCGAGAAGTTGTGCGCAAGTCTATATATATACTGTACGAGAAATGTAATCCAAGCCTGTATAACAGTTTATAATTGGACAGAGACACCAAAGGTATCAATTTAAAGCCAGTTAATGATTCCCAATAGAGCTCTTGTTTACCAACTGCTTAAGAAGTAATAATCTTCCCTTTCTAGATAGGGGAGTCATAGAGCACCTGTAATAGTGGTGGTATGGCAGTTAGTTTACAAGCCATTGGTAATTAATCTGAAAGAGGTAGTGCGGGAAAAAAGTTCGTAAAGATCGGTTGTACGTCACATGACTGCCAAGACCATTATATAAGCAGGTTTGTCCCGCACGACCAAAATTTTGACCTCAGGTCACCTGCAACCACATTCATCTCGACTCTCCAGTTGGAGTTAGTAGAAGCTCAAGTTCGTCATTGAATTCCAAAGGTAGAACTACTCTCTTCCATAACTACAGTAGCCTACGGCCTATAAGGTCTTAAGGATTGTCGTCAATTGGTTGAATATGTGGGCATGAATAGATAGTGGATAAATAGTGGATGCATATGGATTGATGAGGCTTCTAGAGTCATCGTGAGTATTGTACAAATTCGTCTATAAGTGGTTGGTCTAATATACATTGGGAAATAAGGCTTATTTCCATACTCTATACGCATTGGCTATTCCTGTAGTAGAACCCTAGGAGGTCGCCTACTGCCGCTGAAAGCCTCGCTACCCACTACGTCACGCCCACTCTCCCACCCGCTTGAACGGCTTAACCAGCCTTGTCGCCTGTACGGTGACAAGGCACCGTGCCAGGTTGACGCTCGTAATCTTGGCCTCGACAACAGACAAGACTTCAACATCCTTCACTTCAGGTGGCACAATGATTGCACACCTCACACCCAATGAGGTAATAGCACCCAGGAACCCGTTATCATACTGCGTTCCCACCATCGCCGTCTGGCTGAACGGCCTGTGCACGAGACACTCAAACGTCTCAGGGAGGGCACATTCTGCGAAGTAGAACGCGCGGAAGAGGAGCATGCATGCCCAGAACTGTTTCGAGCCGTGGTCGATGGCGCGCAGGCGGTTTTTCTTCCATCGGGACCGTGAAATGTGCTCTTCGACGTCCTCGTGAGAGAACGGGAGGACTTTCGCATCGTCGGGTTTGGAGGCGTCGAGACGCCGCCCGTGCTCATGTTCGAAGCGGAGGGCCGCTTCAATCTGGTAGTGCGCTAGCAAATCGCTGTATCGGCGGAGCGGGCTGGTTGATTTTACGTAGGCATCCAGTCCCAGTGGAACGTGGTGTATTGGGCGGGAGGATGAAACGCCTCTTGGTGCGGCCAGTTCGAAGAACCCCTGTCCACCGTACTCGGACATGTTCTCTCGAGTCAAGGGGGGGTATTCCGGGTGGTAGTTTGTGCCGTCGTACACGGCTGGTATGTTGCGCTCGGCGAGCCACTTGGCCGAGACCCAGCAGGCGAGGTTCATGAGCAGGGAGACGAGGTCGTGTTTGGACAAGTCCAGAACCTCATGGGGGTCAATTTTCTGAGGGCAGAGTTGGATGATTGGGTCGCCTATGTAGTAGCCTCCATGGGTGACTTCCATCGATGGCGGATCTAGCGGGCGTCTTCCGACGGTCATTGAAACAGGGGTGTTGATGTTGTTGGGCCACTCCATTGCGCCGTTTCTGCGGCGGTACTCGCGGAATCCCAGCATAAGTTGGCGCAGAGTGTGGAACGTGCTCTCGTCCTCAGGCGATAATGTATCTTGCAAGTCCGGACGGGACCGTTCCGGCATCTTCCCTCCAACTGTCAGTGGTTTCATGGAGTTATCAGCCTCAATTCCAAACACACTGCGCAGTTTGTCATGTGTGATGTACTTGACGTTTCGGACAACACTATTGGACACGTTCGTCTCCAGAACTTGGCCCTGGAGGTTCATCTTGGCGCTAAATGTCAAGCAAGGCCGACCAGGAGCGAGACTAAAGTTTTCCTGTGTCAAAGATGGCGGAAGTATAGGATATGTCCTTTCCGGTACGTAGAGGGTTTGCAACCGGGATGCAGCATATTCAATAATGCGATGGCCGACGTTTATATATGCAGATGGATTTGCGACATGAACGTGAATCCAGAAAGAGTTATCTGATCCTGGAATGCGTTCAAGCGAAACGCCATCGTCGATCTCCTGCGCATCGATAGCATCGACACAATACACGGGCAATTCGCCCCAGTCCTTCCGCAGTGCGGCCATTGCATCACCTAGACGGTTTTTACGAGAACTCTGGGATTCACCCTGGACCTGACTCCACATTTGGTCCGAGGTAGGGGGGTATGGCGAGAGATTCAGGTCTTGATCCAGGAGGCGTAGATTCTCCCATGGCGCAAACACCCCCAGTTCCTGTAGGAACAGAGGGGCCGACCCTGAATTCAGCTCCATTGCGGAATACATGCCTGTTGCGCGCATTATGTGCGATCCAGCTGACTGCAGAGCGGCCGATCTCATCCTCTTTGGGGGAATACACCAGAGCTGGAGGAATCGGATAATTAGCTTATCATTATCATTGAAGATGGTGAGGGTCTCGTTTGACACCTTCCGAACCACCTGCGAGACGCCAGCACCCTCAGGAGCAAGGCGCTGTGCCGATGGGCCAACGGAAGCCATCACGGTCGGCGAGCGGATAACTCGGCTCTGTCGTATCAATCGCTGCGCTTTTTGAATGAATGTCACCATTGGATGATGCGACTTCACGCTATTTGCAGTCACAGAGTTAACGAGAAACGACTGGTGCTCGCGGACCCAAGTCGTGACCCTTGTAAGCATCGTGGCGACAGAGGTGGGAAAGATGACATATTGAAAGGTGAAAAGAGAACTTCGATCATTGTCTATCAGGAAAGGAAACTGGCGGCATGACCGGTGGACAACATAACGGATCACATCATTGACTTGGTCGGGCTCGATCTCCAGCGCCTCACATGCCAGCTCGTCCAGGGTCATTTGCAGTTGCTTCTCTGGGTGAGCCACCACTTCGTAGATATTATCGAATCGAATTGAGTTAGCGCGGTACAGCGCCTGGACCTGCGCGTCAAACTCATTCAGCTTCTCAAGAAGGCGCGCGCCTGCCTCGCGTGGTACTCCCCCTTCAATTGTCGACTGAATCTCGCCCAACAGCTCGGCTGTGGTATCTGGAAAGTACGGGTGCAGACGACTGACTGACTTGGGGCTTACGAATCCCCTCACCACGAAGTCAACATCTTTAGTATCGGCGATACGCCATTTCCCTCTGTGGGTGTAGAATTGGTGCTGTTTATTGATGGATCGAACGTAGATACCGTATCTTAATATTTCATGGGAGCTGCCAATAGTTAGTGGTTTCCAAGCGCTGCAGAAAGGACACATACATCCTAAACACCACAAGATCACCAGGCTGCAGGTAGTCGTATACGCCCTCTCCCTCATCAGCAATATGGGCAAAGCCGGACATATCCTCGTCTGTCAGCCGCAGCTTATCGTCAACCGCGTCATCCAGGTCCGAGCCGAAGGTGAACATATTCCCCGTCCACGGTTCCGACGACTCCGACAGTTCGATGTTGCGGACAGGGTCCAGAGTGTTTGGCGTGATCTCCTGCCATTTTCGCAGATAGTCTCTGATGTCTTTGTTCTTCTCAAACTCAGTCTGGAGTCGAATATCCTCGATTGACTGCGGTTTTCGCAACGAGTCGCCAACTGAACTCTGTGAAACGCAGGCTAATTAGCAAGTGGACTTTCGCTTCTATCATATTGAACGAACCTGAGCCCCATTATAATTGTACCGCCGAAATATCACTGGTTTTGCGGCGAGCCTGCTCAGGGCTGCTGGGCGCGAACGGGCGCCGGAGGTCGAACGGCCGAGCTTGACGAAGAAGCCCGGACCACTCGTCCTGCCGGATATCCGGGCTCGGTAGGCAGTCAGAGGCATGATTTAACATCCATCATACGGCTAAACAACGATCTACTGTGGAAATGGAGAAGGAAGAAGCACGGAGGCAATTCGACCTCAGGCCTAAAAGATAAAAACTGCCGGCAATATCCAGTTCGCCGCAAGGGCGGTCTGAGCCCTGTAAATCACGTGATATGAAACCAACTCCGGCCTGCCTTTTTTGGTATTGATAGCTTCTGATATACGCTCTGATATATAGGCATGCTCCACGCAAACCCTCGATGTTCCAATTAGCGGGTACTATGCAAATTCAGCTCCGTACCTCGCTTTCCATTTTCCACCCCAACGTGATACCCTATCTGAGTTCCAGAGCTCCTTACATCATTTCTCGCGGTCACGACGTATAGACTATGAACAAAGATGCTTCAATGCTTTGCGCTACCTCGGTATTTTGGGTATCCTTGCTCCCTTCAGCTACAGCTCGGCGGATAGCTCTCTTGGTTACTGGAGCACGTCTTCGGCGGGGAGTGATGGAGCCCATCATTATCATCAAGAGATGCAGACTGGATCGTCAACTCCCAGTGAGAGAAATCTCACCATTTTGACCATGCCCTATATATGATGATGCTGACTTCTCGACAAAGTCTGGGCTAGTTGTCTTCATTCTAACAAAAGGAGTGAACCGAGTCTACTGACTCCGGATTTCAACCCATGGCGACTTGGGCACCTACGCCACTCGTCGGTATCACAGTTCCGGAAAGACCCCGGAATAATCACAAGAGCGGAAGAGCAAGCACGAAACGCAATACGTGGCATGCTATCACGATTAGCCATATACTGGTAGCCCCGTCAGCTGCTCTTCCACGGCCAGAGAGATACGGATCTGTGAATCAATGCTATTGCCTGGCCGTGGTGTGGATATAGACTTCCCGCTGGCAGTGCTTTGACCCACTTTACCTAGAGTTTTCGACAATAGGCTTCATTTACTACCCTAGTGCGACAGTGCGTAAAAAGCCTTCCAGAAAACAGGCTTTGCCGCAGGCGACAGTAGCGCAAGGGTCGAATCCTAACCCACCACCTGTATGTAAGTCGACTAACGCGCTATTCCAGTAGCCCACAGAGTCTAATTCAACAGGATTTACTGAAGTATGGCTGGGCCGATAAAGTTAAGGTCGAGAGCAACCATACTATTTGGTCGATATACGACCTCAATGAGTTTATATCCGTCCTCCACCCCACGCCCCGCAGTTACCGGACCATATGAACTGAAACTTTGTTTCCTTATTTTTTTTTTTTTTTGTCCTTATTTCCTGTAAGCGAGAAGTATATTTTTAAAATATAGAGCACCCAGAACGCGTTGAAACGACGCTGCACACTGAATGAGATCCAAGTTCGCAATCATCCCTGGGGTTCGGTGCTCGATGCTACCATACCACACTATGTCTACGGCCCTAGAACCATACTAGATACCCAGTGGAACGCAGTTAGCTCTGTACTCAGGTCATATATCCCCGGGTATTAGGTGAGTCCGTGGCCTATCGTATACAAGTCACGATCATTTGTCGGTTCCAACAAGTGGAAGGATGAGGCGTGTCATGAAAACAACGCTTAACCCTCGTCCTAACTTTACATACAAGGCAGTCTTTCTTTGCCTTTATTAGTCATAGCGATAGTGTATCGACCCATCAGTGACAGCAAGTGATATAGAAAGTCAGTGGTGGTCCATCAGTAAGAACATGGACATAGTTTTCTACCTATTCGGTGCGCTGTTATCAGATTTCATCAAGCAGAGGCACCTACACCAGGCCTTGATGCAGGTTGTCGGGTTGAGTCTCACTTGGGCAGTATGGAAGCCTTAATCCACTGCATCTTCGCATAAGTAAAGCACTGTCAAATTGATATATCTGAACCAATTCTATATATGACCCGAAAAGACATGCCAGTTAAGAGGCAGGGATATAGATATGGAACTGCCACGCAACACTATACCCTTACATACTCTCATAGATCCTTTTCACCAAGACAAATTAACCCAAAATAATACAGAAGGTAGCAGTGCAAAAATGAAACTAACCATCATCAACCATCGCCAGCCCATCCAGCACTCCCTTGCTTTCTAATTCCCCGTCCCCAAACATATCGACATCTCCATCCTCACTAGGAAAGTCTTTACTAGAAGCTAAATCGCCCAAGTCGAAACCTAAGCTCGGATCCATGCGCCGTACGAAGCTCTCACACAGCGTGAACGCGCGAGCAGCGGCAAGGCTGCTAAAACCAAGGTGGTGCAACCAGCGCAGAGCCTTGGTTGTCTGTGATATTACGTTGCTCTTAGTAACCCGTGAGTCCTTATCAACATGTAGGATATTTTCAGCCGTATTTTCGACGGATTGGGTTGCGAGGAAGACGAGGAGGGCGGTAATGGCTTGCATGAGGGAGTGGAGGATTGACCACCAGGGTGTGACGGAGATCAGCCAGGCGGTGTCTGGGGTTTCGGGGAGGATGGATAGCAACGATAATGAGGAGCGGAGGCATGTGTGTGTCATGAGGGCGCGGAAGTTGGCGCGGGAATTCGAGTCGCTCGATTTTGGGGAGGCAGTTACATTATGGCTGTGCGAGAGGCAGGGGCGGCAGAGAGTGATGCGGGCGCTGTAGTAGTAGACTGCTAAGGTGATGCGTTCGCGGGCGTAATCTGACTCTGTTTCTTGTGCTCCGGGGGGGAGATGAAAAGTATCATCTTCTGGCGAGATAAAGAAGCGATATTGATCTGGTATTTTACGCAGCCAACTGTCCATGCTTTCGGAGTGCCTGTGGAGCCGCTGTTCGAGCTGGACCGTGGACTGGCGAAGTCCCTGAATGCTGTAGATGCTGTTGATGACGGCTTGTGCGATGATATTGAGATCGACAATAATATGGAAAAGGAGTGCCGAGGAGGGCTCGCATCTGTGTAACCATGCTGCAGCAGACTTGGCTTGTTCCTGGCTTTGAAAGAGCGTGAGCTGCAGCCGGGCGCATCGGAGGTTGCGATCGCGGAAGATGTCGCTAAGACCTGGGTTACGGTCTGCGCCTTCTTCATTGAATGGGACTGGGAGGAGGGCTGCGCTAAGGTCTTCGCTGCAACCAGAGATGCGGCCGGTTATGGAGGTTACGATATGTTCGATCTGAAAAATGGACCACCACAGGCGAGTTCGAGCTTCTTTTGACGCTGCCGGGGTCTTCTCATCTTGGAAGCGAAGATTAATACCAAGGGAGATAGCCGAGCGGAGGGCCATGCTCGAGAACTTCGATCCACTACAGCGCATGTTGTTAGTACGATTCAAGGTTGCAACGGTGGGTGCATGTCATACCCGTTTACCTGCCCCAACGCAACAAGATAGACTGCAACTAGCAACATCACTTGGATCTGTTGGAGATCGTCATGCGCGAACAACACATTCCCACTCAGACACAGCATCCTAGCACGATTCAGAAACACCATGTCGTCCGTATCCCTCTCACCTGCCACAACCTTGCAAGTCAGCCTACAGTATCGACACCCCAGCGCCAAAATCATGTTCAGCACGGCCAGCCACTTCCGCGGCGGGCGGAATCGTTTCTTCTTGTAGAACTGTTCGTACTGCGTCGTGAAAGTTCGCTTCCGAACAACGGTAAATGATGGATGCACCGACTCCATGTACGCGTTGAAGTACTTGTCAGCCAAATCCTTCTCCGGCACTGCGTAGGGGTTGACCGTGTCGGGGAATGGAATTGAGAGGTCATCCAGATGGTAACTCATCGAATTGATGGGGATTTCTTTGCTAATAGGCTTCTCTCTGTCGGACAGGCCGTGCTCTCGTTGATCTGATACATCCTCGAGCTTCTGCATCCACGCAATTTCGGAATTCTTGCCGAAGAACCCAACTGCAACTGTTTTGTCGCTGCGGTTCAAATCCTCTTTGATCAAGTCTATATCTTCTAGGGATCCTTGCGATGTGGTCGAGTCAGCGTCACTATCATCTTCTTCCCCCCCATCATCTGACGAGGGCTGTGCAGAAGCCTACTTCGTTAGTTCTGCCATTAAAAGTACTCGGGTTACACACCGATAACGTTTTCCTGATCTGTTTTGCGGTTGTTGGTTCCGCCTCCGTCTCCAGCTGTTTCAATAGCTTCTCGTATCGCTCAACTTTCTGCCTCAGTAGACCTAGTTGTTTCTGATCCCGGATCCGTTTAATATCGATATACGAACAGTCCAATCCATGCTCGCGGCATTTCTGACACACTGGCCGGGCGGCGTCGCATTTTACCTTCCGCTGCCGGCATGGCTCGCAGGCTCGCGCTGACCGACGCCGCTGGAAAGTCGCTCTCGCCGATGAAGCGCGCGGGATAGCAATCTTCGTCGCCTTCGCCCCCTCGGATTGCGGCAGAGGGAGCGAGACATTGAGGTCGGAATATTGCCTGTACGGGTAGGGCGTGTAGCTCGGCGCGATTGTCTCTGATGGTGCAGCTGAAGCGCCCATTGCATTCCTCCATATCCATTCGGACGCCGGGACAGCCGGGTTCGGACTCAGGCTACCGGTATTCGGGTTGGCTGCAGAACTGGAGGAACGGTTGGAGCGGAGGGAATCGTCCATTACGGTCGCCCATGAAGTTGAGAAAGCGTAAGTACAGGGCCGTAGTATTGAGTTGCAAACGCAACAAAATTGAGGGTATTCAGTGTGTGGAGACACAGAGGGGTAAACGGACTGCACAAGTGCTGTACTGTTCGAGTGCTGGAAGTTCCAGGTTTGGGCAGGCGGCTACAGTACGCATGATGTCATCGAGCCGACACTTTGAAGATCGCGGCAGTGACGACTCAGTGGCACCATCTTTTGGGTAAGAATTGTCATTCGTCTGGAAGTATATTGCGGGAAATCGCAGCAGCAATCACATTTATTTCCGCTATCGTACCGCCCGATTCACGATCCAGAGGAAATTAACCCATTGCTAGAATCAGCTTTCCAGGTTTTACGCTGAGTCTATCCCGTGAAGGCGGCCACAACTCAAACTCTCGTAGCGGTTAAGCATGTCAGACAGTGGACTCTGCCGGTACCACTCACTTGTGACAAGCTGATCAGGCTTGCTGGAAGTGGTAGCCTGAGGCCGCCCGGGACCATGTCCCAGCACGCGATACCGCTCGTCCTCGTCCAACTTCTCCAGCCCGTTGGCAAACTCATCAAAAATCGACGGCAATGTGCACTCCTCATCGAATAAAGTCTTCATCTCATCATTCACCGCGGTAGAATGGCGGATTCGACTACCTTGGCGCTTGGCGCGGACACTCTGGCGGAATAGATGAAACAGATTCCGCCCTAATTGGGACCGACTTGCTATACTCGCAAAAACACTCGCAAGGAAGAGGAAGGCGTTGTCTAGGATGTCAAATTTGCCTTGCCGCTCCACTAGCACGAAGAGGGCCAGGTTGATAGCGTACATAGTGAAATGGTGAGCATGAGCCGTGCCGTAATTCTGTCGCTGGATGCGCACAAGTGTTGCGATTGCTCGGGCCGCCGACTCAACGGTGTCACGCTTGTTGCATACTAGCAGTGGACTGGGACTCGTTAGGCTCTCCGGCGTTTCGAGACCTTCCGTGGTGGGACCTAGGATCTCATCCTCGGCATGGAACAGCAGAAGGATGATGATGAGAGTGTGATACCGCATTTTCATCACAAGAACGTACGGCGGCACCTCATCGTCTCGCTTGAAGTGGGCGGGTAATCCCTCCGTCCATTCGCGCAGCCTCCGGAACAACACCTCCTTGATCCTGATCTGTTCTGTAACAGACGGAACTCTCCCGTGGCTCGCAAAGAGGCAGTAGGACATGTCCCGCGCGATCTCACTCAGATTACACGATATGTCGAAGTACTCATTGAGAAATGACTCCTTTGGTTCTCCACTTGTCGGGTACGGCAACCAGCGAGTATTTTGGTCATGTCTGTTAGGCCGTTCGAGGCTGACCTTGGTTACAAGACTCGATCGTAGGAATCCGGTGTGCACAACGCTGCTGGATTAGCTCGGGACACATAAGAGCAGGGAGTAAGACACACGTATCAATCTGGAATAAACCCCAGGCAGTCCGCCTTAGCGACGCGTCCATATCCTCCGGAAAATCGTTGCTCGATAGGACTGGATTCCTTTCACCAACAAGTCCTAGGGCCTCTCCAGTCCAAATGGCCAGATGCAGCATTTTATACCCGTAATCATTCTTGCCGCAAAGGGAGTATCTAGCAAAGTCAGCATAGCACAGTGCGGGAAACGTATCACCAACCTTTCATGTAGCAGGAGGATTCCTTGTAAGTAGGTGAGAGATAGTCTGGGAGGCTCAATTTCCCTTAGTCGCTCGGCCTCGGCCAGAAAATCATTCCCCTTGCTCATGATGTCGCCCGGTTTGGCATATGCCTCCGAGTAGTCTGAAAAATGCTAAATGTGTTAACACGTGTCTGTTAAATGCAAAGTGCGGCTTACACATGCATTCGCGAGCAGCGCATTCACCAAAAAGGGGCTGCAAAACTCCGAGTTAAGACTCCCCGCTATCATATGCTTAAGAAACACATCGCGATCCAAGAAGGTATTGAACGGATAGTCCCAGGTAAAATAAAGTGAGACGAGATGGGAGACGAGATCAGAGTCAGTCGTGACATTCGTCCAGGGTCGCGCGGGGACTCGATAGGGAGCATCAACACAGAGATATTGTATGTCCATGACTTGGGGCCGCCACGACTGCATGGAATCTTCGTTGATCATGGACTGTATATCCTCGAGGTTGCTGATTGCTTCTTCCGTCTCATCACCTCTTCTCCCAGTAACATTGAGGATGCCCCCAATGCGATGGCGTAACTCTTCGTTGGTAGCATCTCGTCGAATCATGTCCACCAGTTCGATGGCAGACGATCTGTCCTCCTCACGCATTGCCCTAAGAAGATCGTTATACAAGCCGCGGTAGTAGTCCAGTTCTTCAGCTGTGCGCTTGGCCGCCACGCGGCGGCGCTGGTCAAGCGTTTCGTCGAAAACACATTCTCTATTCAGGGTGCGACAGGTGTCGCATGGCTGCTTGCCGGAGCACTGGGTGTGTTAGGCGGTTTGGTCGCGCTGGACGAGATGCTTGCCTTTCGCTTCGATTTTTTACAAGCTATGCATGCCATCGAAGCCCGCTGCTGCTTCTTGCCGGAATCACCGGAGCCTCTGCGCTCCTCCATCAGAGAGTCATCAGGGGATATTTCGCATTGTGAAGGGCCTGGCGCGAGTTGTCGATGCTGCGTTGAGGACTCGGCCATAATCGTTCAAAAGGTAGCGATCTGAGTTAAGTGACCATTGTGCCAAAGAGGGCGAGCTATTCCGCCACATATCATCCCAACCATCCTCCTCCTTATAAGTTAGGAGCAATCTCGATTCGCAATATCTCGTGACGTATCGCCGCGTTTGTATTTATGTGTGGATCGACACCCGCGAATTGCACCAACGCAACTCAGCCATAACTTTTGCCAATTGGCGGCTTTTGCAGCCACCTTCCAGTCAACAGTCTGGAAGAGACCACGGGTCTGAGGGCAAGAAGATTGAAGGTCAACTCGGCCGCCTATTCTGTAGGCTCACGTGATGGCGATGGCGAGTGGTGCGAACGATCTCCGAACGGTCGAGGCCTTAGTGTCTGGGGATCCCAACTTTCCATGAAACGAGTAGTAGTACACCCCGTCATCAGCCCTGGCCAGATTGATGCGGCTTCTGCTGGGGTTGGGATGGCGCTCCATTGGTGTAGCACATATTGAAACATCTTGTGAATGTGGCAAAAGGATCTAAATATTTGCAGGCTGTCCATCAACTTTGTTTCTCGAATACTTTGTAACTAATGTCAGGGAACTAGTCCCTTGAATAGAGCAACGAAGCTCCTGATTCGGCACCAGATGACCAGCTGTGCCCGTTAGATGGTGTCTTGGCCTGCACACCTTGACGGATCCTCAGAGGAAATATATTCCTGGAAGTTTGATCTTTCTTGACATGAGGGTATTCTGAGGTTTTTGGAAGATCCTGCGAGCGAAGACGGCAGCTAAAGACAGGGTAGGGAAACTATTCAAAGGGTATCCATTTTCAACGGACACAACGTGATGTCCTACTCGGCATTATGAGCATAGATTGGGCGATACTTCAGGCAGGGATGCCGAGTAGAAGGCGGGACAGCCAGCTTAGGTAGCTGAGAGCTTGCTTGGCCGACGGCTGGGTTTATCTGGTCATGCGCACTCAATTGTGATTGCTACTACCAGCAGCAAAACGAAAATTTGCTTCCGACTACATTTGCTGAAACTGAAAAATTGTTCACCGACCGTCTTGAAGGACCAAGCAGGGAGGATTAGGGAGGATGGAGGGTCAGACACCGGGGGATTGACTCCGGGTAGTACAGAAGATGCAGCTTTACGTCCTCGTATGTCTGTCGCAGTGGTTCAATGGACCAGCTCGGCCAGGCGCTGCGCAATAGGCGTTCTCAACGCCGGCTGCACTGCATTTGAGATCGTTCAGTCCGCGGAACAATTTCCAACCACACCTTTACGAAAGGAACTGTTCACTGGCAAGATGTATGGCCGCGGTCATTCTGGGATCCCTGAATAACGATTATCTGATTCCATGCCAGCTGAGCAATGTTGACGAGTCAAAGATCGTAGCGATACGAGAAAGATGGGCCCGCGGGAAGTTTTCTTCGGTCGCTCTGGGGAAAGTGAACGAACTAATGATCAAGGACGTGGCGTGCGAGGCCATGGCGCGCTGAGCACTGAAGAACTGTAGGCTGGTCGAGATGTCATGGTGGGAAAGGTGGACTAGACTAAGCGACGAAGGACCCACGGGGGATCTCGATCGAATTGACTTTGTGTGGCGAGGATGAGACCACATGTGACCAGGGGATTTACGGAGTTATCTGCGACCACGGCGAGGATCGTCGAGACTTCAATGTGCATTCGAAACTGTGCACTCGAATGACTCGACTACCGCGTTCTGCATGCCCCGTGTGAGCCCGAAAAAGACGCCTATAGGTAGTATACGGAGTAACCACATCCGCTCCAAGCAGCATTCAAGGCTCTAGGATCAAGGCTCCAGGTTGACGCGCGCTGAACGGATGCGTTTTTCCAGTTTAACGCACAGGTGGAACCAGATCCTCCAGAACTGTGGAATAAAATCCAGCGGCTGAGATTGGTGCATCGCGCAATGTTGGAGAGACCCCAGCCACAACTGCTGATAAGCCCAATGAGACCGACCTCGGCCAGGACTTCGACCACCCAAAGTCAAAACTTAAGAGGCACGACTCTGGAACCCCCACAAAGGACAGACTCAAGAATGCTTGGCAGGAGACCGACTCACTGGTCCAGCAACTGGAATTGATACTTAAAAGGACGGAGTCTCCGTCCATCGAGATTTGGGAATGTCATGCCATTCATGCGGCCACACTCGGTGAATGACTCGACTTTTCTGAACCATCTATCAATCGGCATACGTGAGAGGACCGAGCATATGTGGCGCGTGGGGGCGTGGCGGTGCAATCAATAGACCGAGTCCGGCGTCCACTAATCTGGGCGATCCATCAGCGCCTAAAACGTAATGCGATCTTCTGGATGGAGTCGAGAATACTAATCAAGGATCAGAGTCACGAACAATGCTGCCGATCTGCGGTTGATCGCGCACAGTCTTCGAATGTGAATTGAGCCAATTGACTAAAAGTGACTGCAAATCCAGGTTCGTAAAGAGTGAAGAGCTCCCCCAGGCTAAGATCCCGAGGTTGAGGTCCATGGTTGAGGTTACCTGTTCCGTCGAGGTCATTGATTAGTGTTCCGTTTTGGAGACGTCCTCGATTCTCTGTCGACGTCACTACTATCACTACCTACCTACTGGGCTCCAGCTCATTTATCTTACTGCCTGTGTTTCGCTTAATATTATTTCCCCATTGAAGAGCTTGAGCGCCCTGAGAGCCACACTTGCGTCGTCAGAGTGGCTCCTCTTCTTTTTTTTTTTTCTTTTCTTCGGCTGCCCTGAACACTCCCCCCCTCACCCTCTCCACTTTCCTCTTTCTTCCCCTGGCCTTCCTCTGCTCCGTATCTCCGTCTCCTAAACACTCGCCAGTTGTCAGAGGCCAGAGTCACCCATCGGCCGACTTGAGTACATCATTATCCTTATACCCCCAACTCATGTAAGTAATTCCCGATTCCAGTTTCTACTTTTCTGGGGACTTGTATCTTTCCATCGTCCGAACCTGCCACGCTCCAGCCTCCCCGCTGCCGAGCTCCTCAGCGGCAAGGCAACCACCCATTCCCGAATCTACCCACCCTGCTTCCGTCGTGGTTCGATTTTTATGCATCTTTTTCTTCTGTTTTTCAATTGCTAGCTGTGCAGTTTCTTACGCCTATAGTTTTAAATCGAAAACGTTCCGAGCCTGTTGGCTGATTTCGCCCCTCGGGATTATAAAGCTGAGTTGAACTGCAGTGGGCGACTGCGCGCCAGAGACTCAGCAATAGCCATGGCGTCTCAAAATGCAGCATCCGCGGAATTGAAGCAACAAGGAGCTATTGAGACCGCCCGGGCTGCCTCTCAAGATCCCCAGTCGCACATCCAACCGGAAACCGTCGAAAAAAAGCTGGTTGATGAGACCCGGAAAGCGGGTCTACCAGCTTACCAATTCAACTCAGACGCATCACCCAAAGAAAAGGCCGCCGCAGCTGAATCTGTACGTCTTTGATTGGAAAAGATATCGCTTGAGACTATGTTCACTGACACTCACCGTCCGTTCCGTTAGCGCGTTCCCCCGGGCTTTCACCATGACCGGGAACCGAAGGCAGTCGGCGTGATCACAGACAAGGTGAGCGCGTGCATTTAATCGTACGCTCGGCATTTGTTTATTAATATTCTTACCAAAGGATGATGGCACCCCCGCCCCGTATGATCTTCCTCCACCGAAATCGGCAACCACGTTACTTGATGAAAAATCCCAGGAGCCTGCAGCAGAGAAGAAAGAGGAGGAGGTTGACGATGAGCAGCGTTGGGCGCGTGATCGAACGGGCTGGGCTCCACGGTTCGTTCATGAGGAAACTCAGGAAGAGCACGATGAAGCAACATTGTTGGACCATCAGACCTTTTTAGAGGGCAAACTGGACGAAAAGTTCTTTGGCGGTATGTTGTTGCGGACAATTGTACTACAAAACAAACTAACAGCATGTTAGATTGGTATCACAATGCTGGCGTCATCGTTTTTGCGTGTTTATCATCATGGATTGTCGCCGTTCTAGGCGGTGGACTGGCTTGGGTCTTCATTATCATGGCCGCTTGTGGTACCTATTATCGAACTTCGATCCGACGAGTTCGACGAAACTTCCGCGATGACGTTAACCGCGAAATGGCGAAGCAGCGCCTTGAAACCGATACCGAGAGCTTGGAATGGATCAACAGTTTCCTGGTCAAGTTTTGGCCCATTTATGCACCAGTGATGTGCGACACGATCATTAATTCCGTTGATCAGGTGCTCAGCACATCAACCCCAGCATTTCTGGACAGCCTGCGATTGAAGACATTCATCCTAGGCAGCAAACCCCCTCGCTTGGAGCACGTCAAGACCTACCCTAAGACCGAGGTTGACACTGTCATCATGGACTGGAAATTCAGCTTCACTCCTAATGATACCATGGACTTGACTGCCCGCCAGATTAAAGACAAGATCAACCCCAAAGTTGTCTTAGAAGTCCGTGTTGGTAAAGGCGTCGTCAGCAAGGGTCTTGATGTGATCGTTGAGGACATGGCTTGTAGCGGTCTTATGAGAGTCAAGGTGAAGCTTCAGATCCCGTTCCCGCATATCGAACGGGTTGATGTCTGCTTTTTGGGGCGGCCGGAGCTTGACTATGTTTGCAAGCCTCTCGGTGGCGACACCCTCGGTTTCGATATTAACTTCATCCCTGGTCTGGAAAGCTTTATCAAAGAACAGATCCACGCCAATCTCGGACCGATGATGTATGAACCTAACGTTTTCCCGATTGAGATCGCCAAGATGCTTGCTGGAAACGCTGTTGATCAGGCAATCGGTGTTGTTGCAGTCACTCTTCACGGCGCGCGGCAGCTAAAGAACCCTGACAAGTTCGCTGGTACACCTGACCCGTATGCAGTGGTATCTCTAAACAACCGGACCGAAGTTGGCCGCACTAAGACCATACAAGATACGGATAGCCCAAGATGGAACGAGACCATCTACGTGATTATCACGTCCTTCTCAGACACTTTGACCATCCAGCCATACGATTGGAACGAATTCCGGAAGGACAAGGAGTTAGGAACGGCAACTTTCGCCCTGGACAAGCTTGAACAGGAACCCGAGCATGAAAGTGTATACCTCGAAGTCTTGGCAAGCGGCCGATCCCGGGGTTCTATCCATGCAGATATTCGATTCTTCCCCGTTTTAGAGGGTAGAAAACTGGAGAACGGTGAGATTGAACCGCCTCCAGAGCTGAACACTGGTATCGCTCGATTCACAGTTGAACAAGCCAAGGACCTGGACGGAAGTAGGAGCTTGGTTGGGCAACTGAACCCATACGGCGTTCTCTTACTCAACGGCAAAGAAATCCACGTAACCAACAAACTCAAGCGAACGAACAATCCTATCTTCCAAAATGCCTCGAAGGAGTTTTTGGTCACTGACCGTAAGACTGCCCGGCTTGGTCTGGTAATCAAGGATGACAGGGATCTAGTCAAGGACCCTATCCTCGGTACCTATCAGATTAAGATGAATGATATGCTTAAAATGATGGAGAAGGGCCACCAGTGGTTCCATCTCCATGGTGCTAAGTCTGGACGTGCCAAACTAGTCTTAGATTGGAAGCCCGTTGCGGTGGGAGGCATCGCAGGAAGCGCCGGCTACGTCGATCCAATTGGAGTTATGCGAATCCATTTCAAGGATGCAACGGACCTGCGCAACTTGGAAACAATGGGCAAGTCCGATCCTTATGCCCGAGTTTTACTGGCTGGATACATGAAGGGCCGTACAGTTACTTTTAGGAACAACCTTAACCCTGATTGGGACGAAGTTGTGTATGTTCCAATCCACAGTGCTCGTGAGAAGCTCACCTTGGAAGTCATGGATGAGGAGTCTGTTGGAAGTGATCGGTCTCTTGGCTCGGTGGAGCTCTCTGCAGCAGACTACGTTCGTGAGAATGAGGCCGGTGAATACGAAATCGACGACGAGAAACAACTTGTATCCAGTTCCCTTCGTCTTGGTCAACGTGCCAAGGGAACTTTGAACTATACTGTCGCATTCTACCCAACAATCCCCGTCGTCAATCCTGAAGACGAAGAGGAGGAAGAGGAGGAGGCCGAGGTCGAGGCCGAGACCGAGACTGAGGCAGCTGGTCTGACGAGGAAGAGCACTGATTCCAGACGGAAGAGCAACCACACCAAGTCCAGGAGCGTGGACTCGAAGATTTCCAATAAGGACGCCACAAATGGGACTGCAGATTTGCAGTCAAATGGACGACCTAGCCTTGAATCTCGCCCTGGTACTGTTAAAGATTCGGAGACGATGTCGGTTAGGTCTATTAAGGAGGTCCCCAAAACTTACATCTCCGTGGACGACCTTGCTAAATACGGTAAGCCTTGGTTCTCTGTTGTTGTATTTTGTTGTTGATCCGGGCTGATCTTGTAGAATCCGGCTTCATCGTGTTCAAACTTCATGAGGTCAACCTTTCGCGCAGCAACGTGCATGTGGAAATCATAATGGATGACTATATGTTCCCAGTGTGGTCATCGCCCAAGATTCGCACTAAGGCTGCTAAGATTGAGGACAGTGAGTATTCCACTCTTTCTGAATTCGAAGCCGGCTGACATTTGACCCAGTTGGGGACGCGTTTGTGCGTGAACTTGAGTTCTCGAAGATCACCCTTCGAATTGTGGAGAAGGTCAATGCCGACAATGATGATGACGAACATATTGTTGCCAAACTCACAGGCGACACTTTCAGTACGCTCCAGCGCATCCTGTACACCCCTACAGAGCTTGTCCTCCGATCCAACGATGGAGAGGTGAGCAGAGTCACGGTCAGCGCTCGATACATTCCTGTCACCATGAAACTGGATCCCTCAGAAAGCATAAACAACATGGGAACTCTCCGTGTGGATGTCTTGGACGCTGCCGATCTACCGTCTGCCGACCGAAACGGATACAGTGATCCGTACTGCAAATTCCGTCTGGACGATAAGGAGATCTTTAAGACCAAAGTGCAAAAGAAGACCCTCCATCCCGCCTGGAACGAGTTTTTCGAGACGCCAATCAAGTCGCGTATTGGTGCCAATCTCCGCTGCGATGTCTATGATTGGGACTTTGGCGACAAGGCTGATTACCTCGGCGGTGTGCCGATTAATCTTGAAATGCTGGAGCCCTTCCAGGCTCAAGAGGTTTCTCTAACTCTAGACGGAAAGTCGGGCGCAATCAGGTTGAAGCTTCTATTCAAACCTACTTACGTCATGCGCTCTCGCCAAGGATCATCTACTTTCTCCGGTACATTTGCTACTCCCGGAAAGATCGTTGGTGCCCCCGTCAAGGGAGTTGGATTTGTTGGTGGCAACGTGATCAAGGGCGCCTCGTTTTTGGGCCGCGGGATCATGTCAAAGATCCGCGGAGACGAATCTTCCAGCGACGAGGAGCAAGAACAGCAGAAGGAAGCCCCATCGGCCATTCTGGTAGACGGGGACACGCCTCCCAACTCGACGCCGAAGAGCGACCTTAATCATTCACGCACCCGCAGCGTCGCATCGCATTACGGCGATCGGCTCAGCCTTGGTGGCAAGGGCGAAAGCGGAACCGCCAGGATCTCGGTGGTGTCCGCGAGCGGGTATCCTCCGTCCGCTAATGTCCGCGTGCTTGTGCGTGCACTCGGCGCGAAAGGTGCCAAGGAAGTGCTCAAGACCAAGGCCATCAAGAGTGGAGGCGGTCCTGTCGTCTTCGACTCCTCGAGCGAGAGCTGCCGTGTTCACAACACAACAGCCGATGCGCAGTACCAGATCAGAGTAGTTGACCACTCTACTTTCGGATCCGACAATGTCTTGGGCGAGGCGCTCTTTTTCGTCGGGGACCAGGGATCGGTGGCGGGTCAGGAGAAGACGGTGAACGTTGGCAGCGGAACGGTTGTCGTCCGAAGCAGCTTTTCGGCGGCCGGAGACAGTCTCCGGCCGGGGACAGCATATTCGAACGCAGGCGACAATACGTCCGAGGTGACAGACAGCCCAGACTCAAAGAAGCCTCGACGAAGCTTCCTCAGCAAGCGCAGTGTCAGCGGAGCGTGATAGTCTCGGAGGATGATGTTGCATGCTTTTTCTTAATTTGCTTTTGTGGGCATCCGAGGTGGGCTCCACCTGATGCAGCCTTTTTTTTCTTTTACGAGAATGGGCGGATGTGTTGGATATCGGATAATGACTGTTAGATACCTTGCTTGAAGCGAATGTTAGTCTACCAACGACCCCTCCGTACACCGCCTGTAGATGTTTTTGGCTAGAAGTCCCAAGTCTGTACCATCGTTACCGTGTATTATAACGTGGCTACCTGACAGGCTGGTGCCCGCATAGGGTGAGACATGATTTTATATTTAGCCTCAGTCTGGACAGCCAGAACCCACCCACGGTTTCTTGAAGTCGTCGGGTGCCCAGAAGCCTTAAGAAGATGGGTCCCAACCGGTGCTCTGGCCGAGCAGCAAGCTCAGGGATGCCATTACCGCCTGGCCGGGCCGAAGAAAAAGGGGAGATCAGGTGCAATGGGGGCTTAAAATTAGCTACGGCGAAGCGATAGTCCCAATAATCAGTCTCACATCTCTGTACAAGGCCGTCGGCTTGTGGATTGACGTTCGGTTTCGATAGTCGCTCTGTCACTCCTGCTGCTACCAGCGGGCAACTATGGGCTGGGCATGTACTTGTATGCAAGGTGGGTGGACTGCTGCATGGAGACCACCGCTACACATATCAGAGCGTCCCGTCTGGGTGAACAAAACAGCTCAACTCTTCTACTCGAATGCTCGAATGCTCGAATTTGACAGTTTACAACTTTCCGATGACGAGGCGGTGGGGCAGGTTTGATGAGATCGCTTTTATTGAACCCTGAGGAGCTGGCGGAAAGGGGCGTGGCCTCAGCTCGAACTGGTTGAAGACTGGATTAGATTTGACTTGAGGAAAGGAGGTTTCAGACAGCTGTCAGATGATAAGTCAATAGTAAATGAATACGATGATAGCAAATTTTCGGGGCAATTCTGGGCAAAAAAACATGCAACAGGAGTAAACGCTATCTTTCCAGTGTTTCGATCTGTCTTGTACCTGGCCAGCGACCAGCCAGCGACCAGCCAGGACTCTAGACTAGATCTCGCCTATTCCGTATATTCTGCTCGGTCGGTTTCCATAGTCGTCGAAAGGCCAGTCCAGGTACCGGTCAGCCGGTCATGAGACTTTCGAATGCGTCTGGAATGTTTCTTAATTCTTGCGTTTCCCTTTTCATTTATTATTATGATCGCTGTCTGGTCGCTCACATAGCTGGTTCCGTACCGTCACGGCCGGCGGCGCGGCCGCGGTGGCTGGCTATTTATAGGGGTAATCTATGTAAATTACCGTCACGGAGCTCCCCTCCTGCTGAGTGGGGAAGGGGATGGATGTTTTCGTCATAGCCTGGTCTCTCAATAAAACCACCCATCTTCCACATCGATCTTCCAAGCTTCCGTCCATCTTCTCTTCTCTATTCTTCTCTATCCCCTTGGCTTTTGCCTTTACATCGCTGTCCATCTGCCATTGGATTGTAAGTGTCTCCTTATTCTCCCAGGCCCATTGCCTGCTTGACCTGTGCTTGTGCTTGTGTCGCACTGTTGCCGTCATCCCTCCTTGCCCGCGATCGACACCAGCAACACACCATCAACACACCATCTGTGTTGTGGCAACGTGGATCAAGGCAGTCTGCCACTGCCCGGCTCAGTCGACTCAATTACCCGGCCTGAGTCTTATTTATTGCTGCTCTCTGCCACTTCCATCTGATCGATCTAATTTTTGATACTAATTGCTATTTGTTTTCCTGTAGACTTAATATCTGCTTCAGTCTTCTCCGCATACAACACAGCAAAAACAGACCCAATGGCTACAAAAGATCTGCCTACTCATCTGTCCTCGAACACGGCTTTTGGCAAGCACCACGGCAAGACCCAATCTCATATGGTAAGCTCCTTTTTGCTCCTTTGCGTGGACTCTTTCTCTGGTTACTCTGGTTTTTGTGGCGCTTGGAAGGCGCCTCCCGCTATGACGTCTGTTCTGCCCCTCCCGGTTCAGTCCAGGTAGGTTCAGCGGCAGGGTTGGAAAGACACAAACGAGCTCCGGTTGCGGTTTCCATAAAGGACGCCGGTCCTGAATCGACCGCATAATTGGCGTTCCCGGCCTGTTGCTGGTCTTGCTGTTGGCGTTCCATAAAGACCCTGCTCGTGTCCACAGTGCCACGCTTCTGGCTACGGTATCCGTTCTAGGACGCAATGTCGCATGCTGCGCTTCAATTGTGCTCTCTCGGTACACAGGTCTGACGCGTTGATTTGCTGTGTCAATTTCTATCCTTTTGGCTTTGTTACCTTTAAATGCGGCTGCATTGGTTTTGCGGCTTGGGCTAACGTTTTAGGCATTTGAAAATGCTTCCACCAGTGTTGCCGCTTCCCAGATGCGTAACGCCTTGAACGCTCTGGCTGCGACCGTCCCCGATCCTAATGAGCGCAAACGATTCGAGGCCGAGATGGACAACTTCTTCGCTCTTTTCCGCAGATTCCTTAACGATAAGGCCAAGGGTAACGTCGTCAACTGGGACCGCATCGCCCCTCCTCAGCCCTCACAGGTCGTCAACTATGACGACATTGGCAAAGAGTCGTCTGTCGAGTTCCTTAACAAGCTCGCCGTCGTCAAGCTCAACGGTGGTCTCGGTACCTCCATGGGTTGCGTCGGCCCCAAGTCCGTCATCGAGGTTCGTGAGGGCATGTCCTTCCTGGATTTGTCTGTCCGTCAGATCGAGCACTTAAACCGCACTTACAATGTCAACGTCCCTTTTGTCTTGATGAACTCGTTCAACACCGACCAGGACACACAATCCATCATTAAGAAGTACCAGGGCCACAACGTCGACATCATCACCTTCAACCAGTCTCGGTACCCCAGAATTATCAAGGACTCGCTTCTGCCTGCGCCCAAGTCCTTCGATGCTCCTCTGCAAGACTGGTACCCCCCTGGTCACGGTGACGTCTTTGAATCACTGTACAACTCTGGCACCCTGGACAAGCTCTTGGAGCGCGGCGTCGAGTATATATTCCTGTCCAATGCTGACAACCTCGGCGCTGTTGTGGACACCCGCATCCTGCAGCACATGATCGACACCAAGGCTGAATATATCATGGAGTTGACCGACAAGACCAAGGCCGATGTTAAGGGTGGTACCATCATCGACTATGAGGGCAAGGTCCGTCTCCTTGAAATCGCCCAGGTGCCCAAGGAGCACGTCAACGAGTTCAAGTCCATCAAGAAGTTCAAGTACTTCAACACCAACAACATCTGGATGAGCCTGCGCGCCATTAAGCGTGTTGTCGAGGAGAACGAGCTCGAGATGGAGATTATTGCCAACGAGAAGTCCATCCCCGCTGATAAGAAGGGTGAGGCCGACCAGGCCATTTACCAGCTTGAGACTGCCGTTGGTGCCGCCATCCGCCACTTCAAGAACGCCCACGGTGTCAACGTTCCCCGTCGTCGCTTCCTTCCCGTCAAGACCTGCTCCGACTTGTTGCTGGTCAAGTCCGATCTCTACCGCCTCGAGCACGGTCAGCTCGTCATGGACCCCAACCGATTCGGCGGTGTCCCCGTCATCAAGCTCGGCTCAGACTTCAAGAAGGTATCTGACTTCCAGAAGCGCATTCCCAGCATTCCCCGTATCGTGGAGCTGGACCATCTCACCATCACTGGAGCCGTCAATCTGGGCCGCAACGTGACCCTGAAGGGTACGGTAATTATCGTGGCCACAGAAGGCAGCACGATCGACATTCCTCCAGGCTCTGTATTGGAAAACTGCGTTGTACAGGGCAGTCTGCGCATTCTCGAGCATTAGTTGGCCACTGAAGCCAAAATGTATCTAGCTTTTTAATTACCAATTACCTATTACCTTCTCAACCTGTCGAAGTGATGCTATGGCATACATAATGACCAGTCCATGTGGATCAGTTAAAATTAGAGACAATTTCTGACAGTTGTCCGTCCTTGTCTGACATACGTAGCATGCAAATGACCTAAGTGTTGGAGACTCTCAGTTCCTTAGTGTTCTACGTTTTCAACCAGTTAGATTCAACGGCAACCTAATGGATAGGTCTAGTGTCCAGCCTTTAGAATAGACAAGGCGAAGGACTAATCCAGAATATACCTTTGTCGTTCGCCTCCCTGCTCCAGGCAGAGGGAGCAACCGAAGCTTTCCCACGTCCCCTTCATCCTAACTTCTATCTCGTACCTACTCTTCTACCTTTGTACATCCCTTTCTTTCTTTCACCAATTTCACGAAAAGACAGGTTTGAGCCAAGATACCTTGTCGCTTAGCTCACTGGTATCATATGCGGTAAGCGGAGTTATATTGTCTATATACAAATATATATACATGTACAGAGGAGAGGGGTATCTAACACCTGCCTAGCGCACCCATTTCATCTCGTCTCTATTTCTGCAGCTCAAATACTTTAGCTATGCTCCATTCAAACAATAGTAGTATGAACAGAGATATTCCACGTGTAGCGGATCTAAACAAACTGACTCCCAACTCCACCCTTACAAAACTCACTCTTACGCAAGCGATAAGCATGAAAGAGAGAGAAAGAGGGAAGCCAGAGCAATCAAAGGGACCACTGCCCCTGCGGCATCCAAACAGGCATTTCCCCGCCCAGATTCCCAAACTCGAGACCTAGACCCAACGAGCTAAGGAATTGGTCGTCGAGTCCGAGACCAAGGTCGGGCACGTACATGCCCATCCCTATGCCTGTACCCATGCTCATACTCATACTGCCGGACATGTTATTGTCCATAGGCATGCCCATGGTCATGGCGATGTTTGGATCTGTGAAATCGTAGCTGGACGGTGTATTTGTGCTAGGGGGTTGGGTGGGTTGGATTGGACTTGTAGTTGTGGTAGTGGTCGAGTCGAATTGGGTGGACTGGTAGAATGGGTCTTGAGGGAGAGAATGAGTATTGGAATGAGAGTCGTAACGGGCCCAGGAGCCTGAATCAGCAACGGTGCTGGTGTTGCAGTTGGAGTTTGTGTTTGTAATATTATTAGTGCTGGTTGTAACTGGTGATTCGGAGGGGAGTTGCGGTGGACTTATGCAAGCGGGGAAAGGTGGCTGTGTCGTAGCATTTGGTGTGGTGGTAGAGTTGAGATCTGACGAAGCTTGGGAGGCAGTATTTGAGAAGTTGACGCTGGCGGCAGCGCGGGAATTGAGTTGGGAAGATTGTTGATTTCGCTGTTGGCTTAGATTTGGTTTTGATCCGCCAGTGGCCACTTCACTGAGGAGGCGGAGAGGAGTTGGGGCGTTTTGCGCTTGAGATTCGGAGGTCTCAGCCTGCTAATTAGCAACAATTAATGACGGTGAACATCATGGGACGCTTGAATGCTATACCTGATCTGCGTCCCTTGCTGTATTCCCTCTCACGACTTGAGGCGCGCCAGATCCATCCTGATCCTTGAGCGACTTGAACGTCCCTCTTATCATGGTCATGACAGTTGAAAATTTGCCCGCGGCGACGCCGCCCGCAAGTGATCCGGCAGCAGCATAGTGAGATATGACCTTATCCATGTAGAATTCCACGCGCAACGCTCTAGGATCAATCACCTGCCCGATATACGAGTCTGGGGCGGTCACAATCGAGTACAGCTTTAGGAGTGCAACGAAGGCGAACACCGTCCGAGCCAACGTAAAGCTTGGTACGCTGATTAATTGTTTTGGCGGGATGGTGGTGACAATGTCTAAAGCTTCGTGAATGGACGAGAGCGTCGAGCTCAGGGCCGTTACGCGGGCGGCTGCGGTGGGGTCTGTGATGTCGGCCTCTGCAGGTTTGTGCTCGCCCATAGTATCGAGAGCGTTTTCGTGGAGGTATATATTGACGATGGCTTGAGCTTGGATCATGATATCTGAGCCGTTAGCACTGGCAGAGTGTGATTCAGCGAGCTGAGCTTACGCGACTCATATTTACTGGACGCTTCTCTTCCCCATAGATCCAGCTGCTTCTCAAACGCCTTCAAGATGAATAACGACTTGGGATCGGTGAATGAAAGACTGCCTAGGTCGTCTGAGAAGAACCGCGAACTGATCTCTTCAAGGATCCTGCCCAATTTAGCCCAATGGACCATTTTCTTGTCCGTGGGCAGAGCATCTGGCGAGTTCTCAAGGATTTCTACACATTCATCCGTATATGGGAGCCATCGAACAATGTTCGGCCGTCGTAGGGCGCTCGACGTCCTAACAGAGTTAGCTGTCACTGCGCAGGTTCTTACATGCGGTCATACACCTACACCATGGATGTAAAATAACACCCTAACCAAGCCCGCCGTACCTCTGGTGAATCAGGGTCTGGAGACTGTGACTGCTTCATAATGTCACGGTGCAAATTACATGGTTTCCCCATTAAGATCTGCTTCCCCCTTGGTTGTCGTTTCCGGTGCATCCCTATGTCCATCCCTACAGCCACTGCCAGCTGCGACAGCTGAAAGAACGTCAACTGTTCAAAATTCTCTGGAGGAGTATAGAAGTTTACTGCTATAAGGAGTGCTTGTACCAGCTCAAGTGACTTTTCGCCATTTACAAACACGCACTCTGTCACCGTCTTGTAGAGTTCTCGAAGCAGCGTGCCTTGTGAACTCGGTTCGAACGGACCCATCGCAACAGCAACAATGGCATGAAGCAGGATTGGCTTGTTCTTTCGGACTTCGCTCATCTGCGTACCAGGCGGGAAAATGACCATCGGGACATGGTGGCACATCTCATCAACATAGCGCGTAAAGGCATCTGATGCGACGGTGTAACTCACGAGTCCCTTGTCGATTATATCAGGAACGCGAGCTTTCTCTTTGCTAGATTTCGGAGTCGCCCAACTCGCCAGTGGAATCGGCCATTGTCTTCCCGAGCTTTCTGTATTATCCGTCGCCGGACTCGGATTGCTAGCTTGCGACGGCGTCGACCGCGTAGCCGCTGTATCCCGGTCCTTGATGTCCCCGCTGTGATGCCGCTTAGTCCCCGACGGACCTGGTGTCGTGGAAACAGCATTCGAACGGTCCGGGTCGCTTTGCCCTGGAACCAGCCAGCGGCGCCCTATACTCTCCTCGTTCCTCGAAAACAAAGACGAAGACGAAGTCTGAGCGGTGTTCTTGGACGGCAGGAGCGAGTCGATTTTCTGCGTGGCATGTAGCGTGGCCGTCAGCACTTCGATCTTACGTTCAAGCTCCGTTACCCTGTTATCTGTCTTCTTCTGGCGCTTCCGGTTCGGCGCCGTCACGACGCATGATCGGCCGGCTTTCGCGCACCGCTTGCACGGCTTGTCTGGGTTGGGATCAGGCTCGCATCGGACTTTCAGTTGTCGGCAGGACTCGCAGGCTCGTGGCTTCCTGAGCTCCGGGTTTGACTCGTTAGCGTCGAGCTCCTGTTGAGGAGAAATGTGCACGCGGTAGGCTAATTCGTGTTCCCCTGGGTATGCTGATTGCGCGGACTGCTTGTGGGCGTACTGGTTCACGGTGGTGGAAGAGAGCTGCTGTTGTGAGGGCTGAGAAGGGGGTTCAGGGTAATCGGAGTCTAGAATGGAAGAAGAAGCTGCATCAGCGAGCGGCGTGACAGATGAAATGGGATCTTAAAGGACAAACCGCTTGTGACGTACCTGAATCCGCGCTCTCGTGGCTGGTCTCCCCTCGGTGTAATCGCGGATCGATCTCCATCGACTGCGGGGACTGTGGATATGCATGTCAGCTGTCAGCTTGTCAGGCATCGTGGCAAATCCAAGCAGCGAGCAAGCTACAGAAAGAACACAAGAGGCTCGGGGAGGGGAGAAGTGTCTCGGTAGAAACACACCTAGCAGATTGGTGGTGAAATCTTAGCTATTTTAATTCCTGCCCGAACACGGTTGCTCGAGGCGCTGTGTGTGTCGGCGGACGGTGAATTCGGGCCCCGACTGCCGACCGCAGACAAACTCTGAGCGTCCGATGAATCGAGGACCGGTGACCTTGACGACAAGTAGGATAAAAGCCCTCAGAGGAAAACATCTAAGGAAGAGAAGCCTCCGAGCTTTTAGAACGAAGGATTGGTAATCATTAAAAGGTTGAGTCACTACACGAAGACGAGGGAGGTCGAGATGGATCTTCGCCCGGCGGCCAATCAAGCGTCCTGGCCCCGAGCCATGCTACGTATATTTACGGTTACCTAACAGCCATGAGAGACATTCTACCATCCCTACACAATGCCCAAGACAAAGTGTCTCGTGCAATAGTTCTTCATTAACTGAGTGCAATCAAATGCCGAATATGCCACGCCCATCTGAAACGCCAACGTGGAGCAGAAAAATCAAACTGTCAATGGAGAGGCTCGGTAAAAGCAATCGAAAGAAACGCCTGCTGAAACGTAAAGGGGTTCCATATATAGCCAAAAGATCAAGGAGAGGTTGTTATGCAAGCACCGCACAAGCGCAAGCACCGCACAAGCACAAACATCGAAAACATGGAAAGCGCGGGGCTGAAGGCTGCTAGGATGTTTTGGCTAGGATGCTTTGTGGACGGGACACTCTCTCTTCCGCTCAAACCACTCCACAATGCACCTCTTATGGAACTTACAGAGACATTCTAAGCGAACCAACGATTGTCCGACTTCATACTCTTCCATACAGATCGTACATTCTTGTTCTGCGCCATCTTGCCCAATGCAATCCTTCTCGGTCGCAGTGAACGCGAGCATCCGCACGGGGATCTGGGACTGCGAGACAGGGCTTCCGCTCGGCGGGCGGCCGTGGTTTACTATGCAGTCCCGGATATGCGCCTCTCGAGCATCTTCGTTTCCATCTGCGGCCCTTGCTGGTAGCTCGCATTCGCAGATTGGACAGATGTCGCACTCGTCAACGGGCCGAGATGATCTCGACAGACCGCGCTGCCGACTTGTGGACTGCTCTGGCTGCGTTGGCGGAGCGATCAAGGAACTGGACCTGGGATAGTGAAACGAATGTCTCGATGCGTTGAGTGGTGGTAGTTGAGAGCTTGACGCTGGGCCGTAACTCGGGAGAGGGCCTTGAAATGATGAGGTGTACGCGCCCCCGAAACCGGTAAAAGCTGGGTAGTCGCTGGATCCCACGGTTCTGCGAGAGGGTCTAGATGTGAACGTATCCGGCTATGGATGTCAGTCTCCTGCATGACTTCAAGATGTAGGGACTTACAATCGAGCCAAGGTGTTGGCGAGATGGAGTTGATAGCGAATGATATGACCGGTGTCGGGACCAGCCTGAACCAGATCCAATATTATCATGCGGGCGCACAGGAGGATACCCAGCCGGCGGCTCAGGATTCGGATCGGGAACACAGGGGTTACAGAGTCTCACTTCTTCGCCGCCACCGAGGGCGGGGTTCAAGGCCGCTGGTGACAGTGAAGGATCGTCTCTTTCTAGATTGGCAAACCGCGTAGCGCGTTGCGGAAGAGTAGAAGCGCTTGACCGATCAGAAGTCGGGGGATGGACAATATATTGCCTGGGGATTGTAATCCGGTGCGGTGAACATGAGGCGCAAACGACCCGACCGCATTTCCGGCAATGGTGCTTTCTATACCAGAAGCTAAAGGTCGTCCGGCAAATAGGACATTCCGTCACCTCCGTGTCTGGCTGCCATCGCGGCCGATTGTATTCCACATACTGATTGTCACCGCGAGACCATGAGCTCTGCCGGCGGTCGCGACCCTCGCGGGGTTCCTGAGGGGGCGCTTCTGGAGGCGACGACGATAAGTCGATTGCTGTTTCGTAGGTCGATCCTGATAAGGGAGTAGCCGTCTGTGTTTGAGATGATGTATTCAAGATAGGCCTGCTATCCATTTCGGCTCTACTGCTCGACCCGACTCTGAGGGGTCTCGCATAGCTCGTCTCAGGGACCTCCTGGTTGACAAGTCTTCTCTTCCGGTCAGGACCCGTGAGCGTAGGTCTCCGCCTTTCCGCACGCCTATCTAGAAGAGGGCCAGCTTCGCGTGTTCTTAAACTGTCCGAGCTCGCATGGAGCCTGAGTCCGGGGGTCGTTGTAAGTGACAGTGACGGGTCGGGCGTAGACGGTGCGAAATTCGACAATGATGACATGTACCACACAAACGTCGCCGGGAGATGCGAGTCCAGAGATGTATTATTTCCTAAAGCTCCAGGAGAGACCAGTCTCCGTCGTTTGCCCAGCGGGCGGTCATTGACTGGGTGGCGCGACGATTCCAGGGTGGGACGGTCGGGGATGCAGAAAGCGCCGATAACGAGTAACCGCACAACCGACGGACGGGAGACGATCTATTAAAAAAATATAGATACGAATTGGAAGGAGGAGAGGGAAAGGAAATGAAGGGGAATGATAAGAATAATTGAAGAGCGTAGTGAGTCGAGACAGGTCAGGTCAACTGCAGGCGGACAGTCTCGTGACAGTCACCCAGCGACCGCAAGACCGTGAAACACCGCGCTAAACTCTAACCAGAGTGAAGTATGAGGAATAAAGAAGAAGTGAAAACAAGTAAAGGGTAAATTGATCGGAATAAGGCTGAATTCCAGGGTGTTTGAGCCTGGAACAGTGCCTGGTCTTATCACCGCCACCACAACAGTGCCCGAGAAATTGCCGCGGGGCTCGCAAAAGACAACAAACCAAATAGCTACCAGCGCCAAGATATGTTCTGAAATAACAGCCAGCCCATTTATAACCCGAATCAGGAAAATGATAAGGTCAGAAGTACTATATGGCCCTTGCAGGTGCAGAGATCAGAAGACCTGATCATCGGCTATGACTCCCCTACCACCGTAAGTACATACGGAGAACTCCGTACTGCTCTGCTGAATAATTGCCTACATAGGGGTGCCCGATTTAAAGAGCCTCATGGAAGCATCCCGATGTCTACAAAGATCTGCTTTACAAATATTAGATGTATTATATTTTTGAATCAATACACGAAGGGCAGCTCCAAAAATATGCTTTTCCATAGAGCCAAGTCGCGAACAAATAAACAGGAGTGGCTTCGTAAGGTAACAAGGCGATTATAAATAGACCGGGATATCGCTTCTTCTGAGTAAAGGTAACAAGGAGATTCGTCATACGGATATCAACACATACATAAAGTCCGATACGCTGCTAATCCAACATGTATGTCAAGAAGGAACGCGAGAGCTCATCATGTGTATCGTGAGGAAGCGCGAGAGGGTTGCGATCGATTCCCTTCACTGGGAGTCTCATTCACAAGCTCGGCAGCGCTTTCGGTAAACGACGGTTCTTCAGCATGGCCCTGATGAATATTGTCCCGGGTACGATGTTGGGCAACATAGCCTACACTGGAAGGCCGCTCGATGCGAGATTGGGCGGTTCGTTCGTGGGCAGATGATATGGACGCTGAGGTAGAAGCAAGAGAATAATTTCGATCGCGAGAAGGTGAACTGTTTGCGCTGAACGGCAGCCGCGCAGAGGGTTGGGCGGGACGGAGCGAAGAGTCATCACCCTGATCATCTTCATGGCGATCTAACGCTCCCTGAGACGCGCGCCTTTCTCCTGACACAGAAGGAGTTCTTGGTGCTAGTGGTGGGCTCTGGGTATCACGACGGGAGCCCATGCGGCTTGGAAGCTCTATGGTTCCGCCGGCATCAATGAGCGGCAAGCTAAGCTGTATATTCTCATGTTCATCATCTTCTCTGCTGTCTGGTTCGTGAGGCACACTATCATTTTCCGGTGCGGATTTATCGCGATGAGTAGTGTCTTGATCACCAGGATCATCTGTATAAGGCTCATGGACTTCTTCTGTTTCTGGGATAAGACCGGGGGGAGGCGCTCTGGTACTTCGAACCACTTCAAAGCCCTTCCCTTTGTCCTTCGTCTTTCCGCTGAACAGGTTTCGGAAGAACCCTGTCGCGGACGAGACAGGACCCGTAGGATCTGCCGGTCCAGTCTTCAATTTTCTTGTGCCCGTATGTGAAAGCGGAGGGCCACGAACTCGGTAATAGAAGTCCACTTCGCGAACAGCATAGTCCTTTCGCGATCGCCGCGGTTCGTCGTAGTCCAAGTCATCCTTGGGTGCTGGAATATAAGCCGGAGTCGGTGTGCCTCTCCTGGAGATTGAAGGTCCCTCAATGGCATCGTCGTCCATGTCTGCATCCCGGAATAGTGTGGATGAGCGCCTCCTACCAGAATCCTCTGAGAACCCAGTCCGTTTACGAGGCCTAGGTGGGCGGTAATACGGGTCGTGCGGCTGCATTGCAAATATTGGGCCGATCTTCGGAGAGTTGCTCCCAGTCGTTTGGTATCCAGAGCCCTGGAATCCTCCCAGGGTGGTAGGTGTATATAAGCCGCCGCTGTTGGTTCGACTGTGGGATCTTTCCCCAGCGTCATAGATCGCACTGCCCTTGCTCTCGTTCACAGTTGCTCGGTTCAGTAGTAAAGCAGAACTGCCAGAGAGACTTCTAGGTCGAGAGCCTTCAAACTGAGATGAGAGTCGATCGTCTGTATGCGCCAGCATTGCCGCATCAGAAGCCATGCTTTGCCGCGTAACGACATCACGCCTTGGAAGGCGCCGTGACAATTGACGCATACCAAAGACCTGGGTCTTGTTAAATATTTGACAAGAAGTAGGACGGTTATCAACATACCTTGACAAGGCCTCCGCGAGTGGCACCGGCCTCATTGCCTCCTGCGCCAAGCAGGCGAGCAGTAACTTCGACTAGGGTCTGAAGAGCGTTCAGGAAGAAGCCGAAAACAAGAACCAGGCCATGAAGCAGAAGAATAACATAACCAATCCAAGCTCGAGCCGCTTGCGAGATACCGAGGGACGGAACAAAAACAACGCTAAGTAGTATCGTCAAGAACCGCACAATAGAAATGCAAATGTGGTAAATGTTCATAGAAGACGGAGAAGGGAAAGGTCGGAATGCTATAATTGTTAGGACTGAAACAACCTCACAGATTGCCAGAAGGACAATCTGGGCTATTCCTGACGCTTGAACTGCGCCAATTGCCACACCACGGGCGAAGGATATAAATATTGGGATCACAGCATAAGCCGCTGCATCGTCCGAGAAAGTATTGTATAACGGGCCGTACAAAAGTACGGTAGGTAGGTCATCAAAGAGGTATGATCTCGGGCGAGTAGTGATGATTAACCGGATGATCCATATGGAAAAGCATATTAATATGAAGATGACAACACCTGCTAGTGCCACACAGTACGCAGGAGACTCGCTGGCGACAATTAGTTGAAAGAAAGAAAGCGAAATTAGCGGTAAAAGGAAGAAATTATAGACGATTCGGATGACATTGCCGACAGTGAAGGGCATGTTTTTGGCGCGAAGGTCCTCTTCCGGAATTCTGGCAAGTTCACGATATAGCCAGCGGAACGCGAAAGCGAACTGGATCAGGAGTATGATTATTCCCACGATTGAAAGGAGCCAGACCATCATCCCTGGCCATAAATCGCGCGTCCCATCCATACCAACGAATTTTTCCAGTCTATCCAGGCCGCGGGTGCCGTTGACGGCGTAGACTCCATCAACAACCGGGTTTCTTTCAGTCCCGAAGAAGCTCTGGTTGAACATAAGGGATGACCAGGCAGCTTGACTGACTACTGGCTGATAATATCCGGGATAATTCAGTGACAAGGCACCTGTAAGAACAACGAATTGTATGTACTGGAGGCAATCTCCGAACCCGGGAGTCACGAGGCGCAGGACGTCTTCATCACGGCCGTAATTGCTGGTCCAACGGAACGGGTCAGTCGTTCCCCATGGGCTGTATATCGCGGCAGAAATAGTGGCCAATCCCACTAGTACCAGTATGGAGAGTGGCACAAACGCCAGCACATTTTTCACGGTTGAGCCTAGGTCCGGGGTTATGTCGACAGATATGCACCCCAATCTATCGGCAGCCGCATCGCCAGATATGATCCTGAATGTTGTATGGAGGGTTGAGAAGTGGTAGGACGAGACCATGTCATGGTGGACAGAAAAGGCTCGCAATGCAGAAAGATCGGTCCTTCCATCAAAAGCACGTTAGCATAAGGTCTACCAGAGAAAAAGCAACCTAGGAAAAGGCTTACTCGTTGACATAAAACACGGGCCCTAGCGGACAATCCCCTTGGGTAACGGAATCGCAAAACCTCGATGGCTCGGAATATGGTGTGAAGCTAGCGACCTGGATAGAAGCTATGAGCGTCGAGTAATTATTGTTATCAACATCCAGATCAATGATCTTCCCAAAGGTTGAATTCGGGTTATCCCACTGGGGGTCGTCGGGCGCCGGATAGTCGGCACTTCGATTAGCAGTGCCAGTCACGTTGCCGTAGATTATAACATCGAGAGGGTACAGCGAGTTCGTCATATTCAGAGTAACCCAAACATCGAGTGGGACAAACTGCAATTGTCGGGGACTCGAATCGACAATGGACTCATCCAGACAATTCTCGAATTCCAGCAAGGCAGCGGAGGCCGTAGACATAACCGCCAGCATCACCAAGGCAATCCACCATAAACCCCATCCGAAGGATGCGTCCCGTCGTGGACGTCGTCGAAAGGTATCTCGCCATTTCCGATGTTGTCTAGTTGACGGTCTGCCTAAAGGTTGCTTTGATCGAGGCCGATGGGAGACGGTCGACGACCAGGGTTCCTCCTGCCATCTCGCGTTGTAATCGAAATCCATCACGACCTTTCTATATAAATGGGATGACCCCCTCGGGGAGGCCAGCCCCTTGTCGAAGATTCAATCCACGGTGTTTTTGCCAAATCCACGGGAAGCGTGATTTTTTATCAATGACGGTTGCCTGATAAGCTCGTATCCGCAGCACCCTTCAAACAACGATGAACCGAAGTCGGATAACTGTAGAAGAGGTTTGAATCAATCCCCAAATCAAACCCTGTCCGGTAGTCCCCAAGTCCAGCCACAGATATCACGTCGCTTACTCCTCCGGGTTCCGAGGTTGACAGCGTAGGGGAGGCGCAGTTCCGGAAACGGTGGGAGACAGGTTCGATCGGCGAAGGAAGGTAAACACGGTAACAAGCGCTCTCGGGATAAGGATGGGTCACGTCGAAGCTGGAAAGCGCTACGTTTGCAGATGGAGAGACATTATTGGTAAGAGAAAGGGAAGAAAAAAACATTAAAGGTTGGAATGCCAAAACTAAACTGTGGACGGAGACTGCTGCGCCAGCATGTTTGCTCGCTTTGCTGTTGACCGGGGCGGTGGGATGGGCAGCCGGTCTTCTAAACTTGGAAACACTCGACCTAAATTTGTAGTATAAGCCTCCTCCTCACTCTGCCAGTGGGCAATCCGACATCCACTCGTGTCTCAGAACCACTCACTACAGCCAGCCATTTCCCCTTTGACTATTCTACGCACTTCTACGTAGTCCGATTTGTTTCGTTGCTCAATCTGAACGTACTCGGGCCGGTATCTTGCTGGCAGCATTTGAGCTCTCCACAGAGTTTTTTGCACTCGAAAAGCGAGGCTTAAAGCAATCCCAGGCAGGTTATGCTCAGATGATGTCCTACGACTGAGCTGTCACCTTATACTCCGCGTTACCGTCCGAGGATTTCTCGGATCTCAGATTCCCAAGTGTCTACCCTTCAAGGTTACTCAGAACCATCCTGAGGACGAACCATCTTGAACGACGGCGAGAGAAAACGCCATAGCTTACGGCCGATCTTTGACCAATAGTGGTCAGTCGGACTCTGTGGTTTGTGAGATAGAGACTGATCTGTACCGATCAAGCACTAACACTTGCAATAAATTCTCCCTTTTTTTAGGGGCGTGGATTCGTCCCTACATCCTCTGGATCCGATTATTAATGCGAGCTTTGGCCATTCTTGACAGAATAGGTAGTGAGCTTGTTTAGGCACTAGTACTTCTGCATTGGAGTATGAGTGATTGTGTGCAACTCAATGAGCTAGCTACACTATGCATCTTGGTATACTAGCAAGTTTGTAAGCACTTTTCTCTGCTATAGAAACTTGGTATATCGCAGTATACTGTGGAGAGTGTTTATTATTCCTATAATTTTCCATAACTATCCACTGTACGAGTCAGGTGATTGAGAATATATATAATCGGTTCCTACACAATACTGCAAGTGACAAGCAGATCAACAACCCTCATGGAAACCGCACCCGGTAATTTGTTCCAAGCACTAGCAAGCTACGAAAAACTAGTTTGGAACTAGAGCTAACACTGCATACTAGCATGGTTCATGCCATCTGACTGCCCCCCTGCTGAAGAACAGCCTGGAACTGGTGTTCATACCCACAAAGAAAAATAATAACGATTCACATTCTACATAGGTTTTTCTCGATTTGTTTCCTTGCCTGAAAGTCTCAAGAATATGCTAGTATGTTAGGCATATGCTAAACACCGGAAATTGTAAGAAGTCCTTGAATCCTGTGCCTTGGAGGTGCACGGGAATACAAACCCTCGAACCCAGTAAGACAGACTAGAGTCATCGATCTCACTACAAAGCGTAGACAAAGAAGTAAACTGCCGCCAATGCATAATTCCGCAGCCACAATCATAGTATCTACTGACCGGAATTGATGAATATGGTAAGCCGAAGTCCCGACTTTGCTTACACCCTCTTTGCATTTATTTCATTATGCTCAGTTCTCGAGTACCACGGTCTGAGAACTCTTTTTTCCTTCTGCATGTTAGATAGTTTCATTGGAGAAAGTACGTGAGATATGTGGCGGGCTGCGTCTCAGCCCAATTTGGTAGATTTGCTGATATTGCTCATGATAGTAAAACAGATGCCCGGTCATTACTGTCTCAACGAATATATTAATTTGCCAAGCTAGTAATAGTAGAAACCAAGGATGATGTCTTAGAGATTCGGTCACTCCGGAACTGATGTAGCAGCAGGATACACTGTCGGAAGCGGAAGACCGGGTACAACCTCGACTCAACTGGAGCCACGACTTCAGGCACTGGACGCCTGAAGATCTTGGAATCGGCAAGAGATTAAACCTAGATCAAACCTTTGTTTGAATCCGTTTCGGTCCTCCCAAGAGTTGCACTATTTATCGACCGGTAAGCGTTAGAGGGAGTGTTGTGCCTTATGCCTTCGTGCCGCTAATACCATTCTCTCTTTGTGGCGGTTCCTTATCATAGGGCGACTTGTGGCGCATCCACGTTGAGCGCCAGACTTGGCCGTCCGCACAGCCTTATTTACCCCTGAGGTCGAAAAGACGGTTCTCAAGCAACTCCACAGAAGTCACAAGACTCGACCTTTCGACGAGGTCCGCGAGAGCCCACTGGCGACGGCGACTGCAATTGCTCCTGTCCAGGCTACAGAGGATAAGGGAGTCAAAACGGATGTTGTCTGAGACGGAGCATCGACCAGTTTCAGGATGATGGGGCGTGGCCACCAATGGATAGGCACAGACGGCGCGCGGCAGTGGGGCTCCAGGGCTGGTTAATTGGAACTGTTCCTCAGATAACTGATTTGGCGCTAAGACAGCGAAGGGGTTTCATTTCTTTTTCGGTTCGGAATCTCATTGAGTCCACGTCAGTTTCAGTCTTGCTGCAGCGGAGGATTACCAGCAAGTTCAATGCTCCCTACGGAAGTTCTCAGGGCAATTGGGCTGGAGAACGAATTATCGATAATATGAAGGTGTCGAGTGCGAATGAATTGGCGATGTTTTACATCAACAGCGCCAAAAACGTAGGTATGGGGCAGAAGCGCCGTTGAGCGATAAACGGCCTAGCGCTGCGGGGATGGGCGGCCTCCCGAGGTCCAATTGCATTATTATCTCCATAGCTCTAGCATAGAGAGCAGCGATCGAAGACTTCAATGAAATTGCACGAAATTGCATCTACCACGTAGCGTGAGGACGATGGATTGGACTCGTTGATATATTTAGGAGCTCTAATAATACAAAGGCGCTCGCCGTCTCAGACGCTTGCTCTGCGCACGTGACCCCGAGGAAGCAGGTATGGAGACTTGCATGAGAGTGCCAGCGAATTACCGCAAATTGAAATACCTTGGCCTTGGGACATTTCACGGGTCATTCCAGGTTCAAATTTTATTCCATTCTACCGATTATTTACTCAGGAACGGGGTGGCGTGAATACTTTGGCGGTGGACTACGCAGTAAAAAGTATTGCAGCCGCGATCGGGGAGGCTTCGTACTACGTAGGCTTCCACTGCCTCCCACCTGCAGAGTCCCAGCACGGGCTTCTCCATTCCACTTGGTTCATCTTCCCTGCGCATCTTCCCACCTTCTCTCCCTCGGGTTGACTTTCTTTTTTCTATTTTCTTTGGCCGTTATCCTTCATCCTTTCAAGTACTGCTTCAGAGTCCTTCAGGTACGGCTGCTGGCTCAGCCCAGGCAATCCTCGTTCTTGAGTGCTTTTTCCACCCAAGTATCGTTCTGTGAATCCCCACCACGCTGTGTGCACTATCGTCGATTCTGGGGAGTGTTGTTTATCTTGAACTACTCCTGCTTAGCTCGTCCAGGTACCTCCCTAAAACCCCTCTTCGCCCCTCGAAGTTGTGCAATCGCCCCTTCTTACACACTTCCCGTCTGCTTTCTTGTTCCTGAATGGTCATTGAATAATTGGTCGCGGTAGATCGCTCGTCCCCGACTCCACACCAGACAGCGCAAGCAATCACGCTTGGTGGCAGGAGCACCGTCACCTCTTGGGAAGAGTTAAGAACGCTTGTCGGCCCCGGAGTTTGTTCCCAGCTAGTCCCTCTCCCCCCTTCTTTTCTACTCGCAACCCATCTCCGCACCGCACAGATAACGCCAGGGGTCGATATCTCGATACGTACATTTCGCTGGCGCCATCCCCACCTCTCCTATTTGTCGAGATCGTTACACTGCGTCATTCCGGCCATCCACATATACTCGTTTGTTTCCGAGCTCCTCATAGTTTCATCTGAGAAGGGATCGTAACCACCCGGTGTTACTACGCGGGGAACGTTCTGAAGAGGGCCAAGAATCTTCAACGAGCCTCACCGTTATCATCGCATTATACCCCTGCAATGCGCCATAGTAGATTTGACAAGATTTGAGAATACACGCCTGATAACGACCACAATGTCTGCCGACGACCCTTTTTCATTCGTGGACGCCGAGCCCAAACCGACGCCCAAGAAACCGCATTGGAGGGAGAAACTGTTCTCACGGGAAAAGCCGAAGAATACTGCCGACCAACAGGTTGAAGCGTTCTTAGCCCCTGTCCGCTCGAAATCCTTATCTCACGGTGGGCACGCCGTCTCCACGACTGAAAGAGAGATCCCCGCTCCTCCTCGCCTAGATGTATCTCAACGGTGGCCGTCCGCTCAGGAGACTCAGACCATATCACCCGTTTCTAGTTCATCACCTCCAACCGACTCTAAGCTATCAGCCGCTCCAACGCTACCGCCGCTAAAGATTCGGAAAAATAAAGGATTGAGAGTCAGGTTTGCTGATGGCGCCCCCGTGTGCATTGGTGAAGGCGGGGACGAATCGGAGGAACCAACCATTGAAATTTCATTGAACCGGGGCCGTAGCCATTGCCAGAGTTCTAATCAACCGAATGAAGTCGGCCAACGCCAGGCTGGAGGGCCTCAACTTCGCCTAGACACTTCCTTCAGCGACAGAGATGATCCCAGACCGCGCGAGGGTGGATGCCCAAGTGGTCGGACACCGCTGCTGATTAAAAATACGCAAGATGCTGATTTCCTTATGGCTTTGAACCTCGGCGAAAGTGGTTCTCGCTTGTCTTTCAGGGCGTCGCCGGGAGCGGATTCAGTCGCTCAGCGTGTCCGAGCAAAGATGGAGCTCGAAGAAGGCCGTGCGTTGCAACAAAAATACGAAGATCCCACCTCGCCAAATGAGAGAACGCCGGACAGCCCTAGCTCATTATATGAGACACCTCCGAATACTGAGCCGGAGCCTGCGTCGCCGCCAAGTCCGCTTCGCACTCCCCCGAGTCCAGAGAAGACGCGCTCTATAAACCCTGTCGATCTCACGTCTCCAGCTAGTTTAGCGCCTGCCGGGGGTATGAAAAGCCTATCGCCGCCAAAGCCGGAATTGGTACGCAACGCCGCTAGTGAAGAGCTTAGTCCGTCTAGTCGGGAGAGTCATACCAAGTCTGCGAGCCCGCAACCACCGAAATACTCGCTACGGTCCGTCGCGAATCAATTTGGAGAGGTGGCGTATGTTGAGTTCAAAGAGTATGCAGGGCGGTATCGGGATGTTATTAAGCTTTCAGCTGAAAGCGTCAAGCCTTTGATGGAAACGTCACTTGCCGAGTGGGTGAGGGCTGCGGTCTGGTGGTTCATGCGAGGAAAGAAGAGATTAGAGGCATATGCGCGTTCGCGCTCACGACCAGATTCCCGCCCGTCTCCCGAGATGGCGCAGCAGGCTGTGGTTGATCTCGCCAAGGCACTGTGGATCAACGAGACTATCGTCCCTCATCACCAAGAAGTGACTCGCTATGGTGCAATGGGCATCGACGCATTGATTGCCGTGGTCAATACCACAGGTGATAAGCAACTGTCAGACCTGCTGGGGGCGCATCAATCTGTGTTGAGTCACCTGCGATCCCTGGCTGTATCAATCAAACGAAACAACATCTTGTCCGCCATACCTCCGGAGACCGAATCCGACACAAGCGTATGGGTTAGATATCCTTTCTTCGCACCGGATGTGTCAGCAGTTCTTTCTGGGGCGACCTCGCGATCCATGTTGCTGGACAATAGTGGAAAAGGCCCGACCTTTGTGCAAATGATGCCTTTAGGTGATAGTAGCCGCTACTTTAGTTACGGGAGTATGTTTGTGGAGGTGTCTGTGAGCTCCAGTGAGGATGATAGTCAGCAGTTCTCTATGCCTTGCGCCTTGTCTATTATCCGTGACCGGGCGGACTGGTATGTCCTCGCTGCTATTACCAGCCAGAGTGATCTGGTCAATGTGATGATTCAGCCCGACAAGAAGAAGGGACCGACATGGGATGATGTTAACTGGCAAGTTCGGACACACTCAATGAAGGTCAAACTCCCACGCGGATTCGAGTTAGATGTCATGTTCAAGGAAGATGATTTCAAAATGCTTTGGAATATTGTCAATTACACACTGAAAACTGAGGCTAGCCTGCAGCCAGAAGCGGGTGAATCGGTGATCTTTGAGTGTACGCTGAAGCTGTTCCAGTATATGGATCCTGGGACACCGAAGGCATTCCCAGCTGAATCCATTGAGCGGTGTCGTGTTAGGTTATTCGAGCGTTCGGTGACCGTGACCGAGGGGACGGGCACACGACATGCTCACCGTGGTTTTCGCATCACGGTACTGACGACGCCTAAGGTAAAGACCTTAAGCAGCGTACGCCACATCTTGGGTCACGGTGCGCCGATACTGTTTGGACTTCTACGTGGTGAGGATGGTGCGCCGGCACTTGTTCTCAAAGTGAATGAAGATGGCCGCAGTCGATCGATGTTGATGACCTTCCAGGAAACTCGCGAGCGTACTAATCTTCACTCACTGCTCCTAGCTATGTTACCTAAGCAGAGAGAACTGAAGGTAGCAGACGTCCCTCTGCGTGCCTATACCATCGAACAGCCGGCCGACCGTTTCAATGGCCAACCGGCGAAGCAACATCTGCAGTTCCCCGCAGGAACCGTTTGTGTCATTGACCAGGAACATGACTATGTTGAGCATGGCTACGGCCCAACTGTGTTATCCGAGCATCTGCGGGCCTTTATTGCTTCGGAGTGGGGATCCGTTACAGATCGGCTCAACCTTGGTCCTGGTGAACTGAAAATCAGCCTGGACATTAACAATCGGACCGGCCTTAGTTTGTACAGGCCGGCTCAGCAAGACTTGACCGTATCGGCTGCTGAAAACCTCATTCCGCCCGATATGCAAGACAAGTTGACTGATTTTCTTCAAATTGCTATGGCCAAGCCAATGATCCGCAAGTTCGATTTCATGACGGTCAAGGGTATGTTTTTGCTAGTTTACTCAGAACTATACTGACTTCGTAGGATTGCATGAATTCGAGAAGGCTGTTACGGGCTTCACGGTCCTCTTTGATAGGTATGTTGGTAATGCTGTTGAGTGTTCTAGTCTAACGTCGCAGTGTCGCTTCTTCGTTCATGATCTCTCGACGCCGAATGGTGGTTCCAATCACCAAGAAGTGGGAGTCGAGCATGGCTCGAATCCAGATTGTTCGTCAAGATAAGGTCGTGCAGCTGTTAGCATTCCTCAACGACTTTAGTCACGGCAAATGCTTGAATTTCGTCCTTAAGAGCACCGACACTTTCGAAGCCTTCAACCGCTCTGGGAAATACGGAGTCCGCATTGTTGACGCCAAGTTCGCGTTGCCAAAGACCGACGATGACCCCTCTTCTGGTTTCCTCAATCTCGATATGCCGGAGTATCCTAGCGAACACGACGATATTACCATTGCTTTTGACACAGAGGCTGGTGAGTTGCTTGTTCGAAGCTTAAGACTAAAACTAACGACAGCGATCAGATCGATTCAACTTCCAATCGGCAGCGCCCGCTTCAGTCCGCGAGCCCTCAAGAATGGCGTCCCTGCGGCGGTAGATACCTTAAAATCAATCAGTTGCTGGAATTGCTAGTAGACTTGCCTATCTTCGAAGTTCAGTGGCTCGTCGAGCACGCAATGTCCACTGGACCCGCCGGTCACGTGTATTCATCCCCTCATTACGAACCGTCTTGCGGTTCTCGCCCCCCTTCCCCTCTTTAACCCACAGTCAAACGCAATGCTGCCAGAAGGCCAGGACATTGGCGCCTCGACGCGCTCGTTGCATGCAGATGATGTGCTGAATGTCGTCACTGATGTTGCGCCTCCAATTCATGTTGCGACCACCTTCCGCTATTCCGATGACCCGGCCAAGTTGATGCCGGCGGCAGATCTCAGTGGGGTAAGTAGCCCGGAGATCATTCCTTTCAAGAGGTTAACAGCGCAGAATCTCGAGGAGCAAACGTCGCATATGTACTCGCGCATCACTGCGCCAACTTCTACCCGGTTCGAGGCTATTCTTTCGTCTCTCCTCAACGGCCAAGCTATCAGTTACTCATCAGGGCTGTCGGCATTCCATGCGGCTCTCACCCTTTTAAACCCTCGTAGGATCTCGATCGGCAAAGGATATCATGGATGCCACGGTGTGATTGACATTTTCAGCCGTCTGAACGGGCTTCAGAAGCTGGGTCTGGATTGCCCGGCCGAGCAGCTGGAGGCTGGGGACGTCGTACACTTGGAAACTCCAGTCAACCCTGAAGGGACCTCTTTCAATATTGAGCAATACGCCAAGAAGGCACACTCTAGAGGAGCTTATCTGATAGTTGACGCGACCTTTGCCCCGCCGCCTCTGCAAGACCCGTTCAAGTTTGGTGCTGACCTGGTGATGCACTCTGGATCTAAATACTTTGGAGGACACAGCGATGTCTTGTGTGGAGTTCTCGCCACGCAGAACAAGGAGTGGGCGAAGCAATTGTTCAACGACCGCGTTTTTCTCGGTAGTGTCATGGGCAATTTGGAGAGCTGGCTCGGCGTTCGGAGTTTGCGGACCCTGGAGGTTCGTGTGCAACGGCTAAGCCAGAACGCGGCGAATTTGGTCTCGTGGCTCCACAGCGCGCTGCAGATGCCGAACCCCGCCGTCGGCAGCGATGAAGAGGCGACGCAGAAAGTGTTGGAGCAGGTTTTCCACTCCAGCCTTCAAAAGGACGACGAGTCCTGGCTCCTGAAACAGATGCCGAACGGGTTCGGGCCTGTCTTTTCGATCACCATGAGAGAAGAAGACTATGCGCGCCATCTGCCAAGCAAACTTGCCCTGTTCCAGCACGCGACCAGTCTGGGTGGCGTAGAGTCGTTGATTGAGTGGCGGACAATGTCAGATAAGACGGTGGACCGGCGGTTGCTGCGAGTTAGCATTGGGTTGGAGAACTGGGAGGATTTGAAGCGGGATCTGGTGAATGCGTTTAGAGCACTGGTTTAGATATCATCTATATACTGAATGACTTACGTCGCGTACCGAATTCTGAGAAAACAGAGTACCTTGTAGACAAGTCAAGTAAGATCAGATTTCTTAATAAGATCCCCACACCCCACTTCTTCCAACTCCTACACCTCACTACCTCACTGTTCCTATCCATCATACCTCTACAATCCCGCGCGTCTCTCACCAATAAAGACACAGGAAGATTTTTTTTTTTTTTTTAAAAAAAAATAAAGCAAAAGACAGAATGTCCACCTTCCAAATCCATTACTTCGCCAGCGCCTCCACCTATACCGGCAAAAACACCGAGTCTCTCCCCGCCCCGCTGCCACTCTCCTCGCTCTTCGACACGCTTGAGGCAAAGTACCCCGGCATTAAGGAGAAAGTGCTCTCCAGCTGCAGCATTAGTCTGGGTGATGAGTACGTCGATGTTATTTCCGATGGGGAGAAGAGTGGGAACGAGGGGATCCTGATCCAGGGAGGCGATGAGGTTGCCGTCATTCCGCCGGTCAGTTCGGGATGATCTTCTTTTCCTAGATTGAAGATGAGCCTCGCTATTGAAATCGGAAAGCTACATTTGTTTTGATGTGGTGGGTGGGTAGGTGCTGTTAGCAATATGGTGCGTTTGATGTCGCACAGCGGTTCGTTCGAGTTATCTAATGCTGATATCACTAGGCGTTGGTGTGTTTTTTGAAGCGCTGCATCCAGTTATATATTTCGGCGTTCATTCAGAGGGCCTTTCTACTCTACCGAAACCAGCAACTCAGGCGTTCAAAGAGGAATGAGATCCGTGCCTACTTGGAGGCAAAAAACAGGAGGCTAGAAGTCGCGTCATACCTGTTTACATATCCACTCTTCATGTCCTTGGCACTGGAGATGAACGAAGACGAAATGAATGCGATGACCTTTTACATACCTACGATAACTCTTGAAGTACTTCGTACATGTACCAGAGGAGAAATAGCTGCCAAGCCTGGGCCGCGAGCGTACTTTTGCACTCTGCAGCTTATAATAGATCTTATAGATCCGGATCTACAATACACACAGACGGGGCCCATGCAGCCGGCGGCAGACGAAACCGTTTCGTCGTCGCATCTAAAAACAACAACAGGGATGATTGGGTGGGAAAACATGAAGAAATTAGGCGCCAGACCCTGCGTTTAATCGACTTAAGCTCGATCGGGGGCATTGGCTGAGATTGCGCAGCATTAAGCGCTGGGCGGGGCCATTCAGGTATATCTGCCCACTACGACTGCTACTATGATTATCAACCTCTGGATGCACTTTTTCGTCTGGGGATAGCTAAACAATGACCTATCTATAGCAGTTATATCCACAATAGCTCCAGCTCCAAACAGCCTCAACTCGTCTCGACAGCGAGTAACCATCCTGGCGCTTAATATCAGCCTGCAGATGACCCATTTCCAGTCAACCGGGTGCCGTCTTCCTTTCGCTGTTGGGATACCTGATCTGGACAAAGGTCTAGATCCTCTATATTGTTGCAATACTACGTCTAGATTCCCTGGAGTCCAGGCACAAGTATATAAGGAGCTCATTGTCTGGCAAAGCAGCAGTTACAGGCTTCAGCATTCATTCACGACTTCACTCACTGTCTCAAGCATAGCGGTTCCTCTCCTTTGCTTTCCTTTGCCTAGATTCTTTGGCTTGACTCGATCTCAGACATTCCTTTGACGATTCAGATTATCCTTTAGATATATCTCTTCTTCGACAGTTCGGTCCCTTCCCAGTCACTGCTACCTCTCTACGACTTCATAGAGCATCCCTGCTGGTACAGGACGCTACGTGACTTGCTCGCCCACGACTGAACGAATCTTTTCTTGAAAAATTTCACCTCTACCATAGATCTGTGAAAATGCCCGCGCATGGCGTCCTCGGTGCAACATTTCTCATCGCACGAATCATCCAGACCTGCTCGCTTATCGCCATCATCGGCCTAACCGCAAACTTCATCGCCGAGATTGTGCGATACGACGCGAAACCACCGGGAATCTTCATCGGAACAATCACCGTCGTATGTCATCTGATATAATGCATTTGGATCAGATGAGAATGCAAATGCAGCCTGAAATGCTAATTTGTGGTCTGCAGACATCCATCTCAGCCATCTACACAATCATCACATCTATCCTCTTCATCGACGATATCCTCCCTTTCCTCGCGTCCGGGATCCTGGACTCCCTTCTACTGATTGCTGTCATCGTCGTCGCGGTTATTATCGGCAAGCCGCTCTCGTACCTCGAGTGCGGTGAGATCGGCGACGTTCTTTCCGGCGGCAACAGTGACGACGGATCTTCGGCATACACCTTCGCGACGCATCTAAGCTCGTACCTGGGTCATCTTAGCGGCGCAGTAGATTACGACAGCTGGGTTGGGACGAGTAAGGGGGTTTGTGTCGAGGCGAAGAGTATCTGGGGGTTGAGCATTGCTATGTGGTATGTATCATGGGGATGTGGAGTCATTGCGTATGGTGAGGAAGCTAACGAGTGCTATGTTGCAGTATCATGTTCTTTTTCACGGCCGTGTGCTGTGCCTGCCTCTGGAGGCAGAAAAGGGCTGCTGCGGTCAGTGGGAAGGAGGTTGATTAGTTTATCTCCTCCCTAGGATCTCCTCCCTTCGGTGTCAGGGCCCTGTACTCTGTGAATCTAGATCAGATTGCTTGCGCAGACGATCGACAGATGACGTAGCGATGGAGATGATACGAAGCTAATATACGCAGGTTGCTGAGGTGGGTGGCGCGTACGCTCAATTGAAGCAAGCCCAGACGGTATAATGAGGCGGACATCCTACATGCTCGGCCTTCCATATATCCGGTCATTTCTTTTCCCTCTCATGTCTCTGGTTAATTCTGGTTAATTATTTCCCTGCACGCTTGATTTTCTTTTTTGGATCTGCTTGCCTTAATACTCCTGTCTTCGGCACATCGCATGCCACAGTGGCAATAATAGCATAGCATACATACTAAAAAAATAGCCAGCACTCTGTGTGTATGGGCTCCCATCAATTTCTCGTTTGTCATGCCTAGCTTTCTTGCCAAGAAGACGAATTGCGTTAGGTACAAATGGCAGTACTACTGCCGTACGATTAGCTGAACTGAACCCTTGCAAATACAACAGTAGAAAAGGAAGCTAGGTTGTTAGGTATGGGATGCTGAAATATATATCTGGAAGACTTCCGTAGCCACGAATGGAGATAGGTTGCCTAATCTGGAAGAACAATTATTTACCTGGAGGAGAATTTGATAATTTTAGGGTCTACTATATGGAACTGATCTGATCTAGAGAATGCTCTACCAATTCTTTAAACATAAAAGGCTTATGTGCTGTGACCAGGGAGATACTGGTACATTGCAAAGAACATAATTGTCTGGGTATAAAGGTAAAAAGGCCCTGGCCTACGCGAGAATGGTCGCAGAAAACCCTGCATGCTGAACCACCCTCGGCTTTTATAGGAATACTAACAAGGATAACCCCAGCTTATATGGAATACCTAGCAGATGAAGGAAAAGATGATTATTAGGGCTTCCTCCCGTAGTACGTGTTGCTTCAGCTACGAGTAGCGCACTACCTGGTAGGTAGTCGATTAGGTTGAGCGTCTTTACCATTCAAATCGGTACAAATGCTAAATATGCAATGACCGCGAGAAATGCCGCAAAACCATAATTGCAACGGCCGTGTCGCATATATTTCTGTTCATACTCGTGAAGGACAAAGGAATTCAGCTACTCGCTCAGCGCGAACGCAGCTGCGAACAGCCACCAACGGGCAAGATATATAACAAACAATCAAATAGAGGTTGGCAAAGAAGGCAATAAGGGAAATTCAGGAAAAGTGTTTTACCTGAACCAGAGCAATCAGGAGACTGACAAAGCTGGATCATATCATAACACGTCCTGCTGCCAGTAATCAGCTTCATATCGAGACAATAGGAAAAACGCACAAGGCCGTTACGCTGGAGCTTTGAGCCTTAGAGGACTTTGTGCACCCTGTTTTGGATAGGGATTGAAATGATTAAGGTGTTAGAGAGATAATTCGAGAATGCTGGATCAGCTTGTAGCGATGCTCCACTCTTGGGCCAACCTTTCTGACATGAAAGCCCATGGCCATCCATTTTCTGCCTCTGTTTTTCGAAGCAGATCAAGAAGACATCTCCGTGCCAGGGGGTCACGGACCCAGGAGCCACCTAGGTCTTGTCAGTTTCTTCGAGAGTAGTAAAACCAAGCCTCTTACATGCGCATAATGCGTGGCACGCCATAACACGGGCAGACGGGTCACCATCGCTAGAGAGAGCAATGCCGAAGATGATCCCTAGATTTTTGGTCACGTAATCCTAGTCTAATCAGCATTGTCATTCCTTCGGAGTTGAGGCCATTCCTCACGGAGTTGAGGCCATTCCTCGAGCTTTGGGATGGGGAATTATGCGAACCTCCATGCGAGCTTTCTGGCCCGAATTTGCCCCCACATACACATTGCGAAGCTCGTACTCCTGTATCAGGACTTTTGCCATGCAGATATGCTGCGCCGCGCTTGCTAAGTAAAATCAGCACAGCTCAGAGTAACCCCCTAAAAACCTACCGTATAGTGATTTGGTGAACCAAATAATAGGATAGGGCCTCCCTATTCTTAGGTCGGCGAGTGAGAAATGCAACGGCCGGAACCCGTCAGGTTTCCGCGCTTCCCAGGCATTAATTCTATGCTTCAAGAAAGTTCTTTCCGCTGCGCTTCCCTGAGGGTCGTGCACACCATAGCAGTAGTTGATGACACCTGCCAAAAGCCACACCGCACGGTGAGCCCAATCGCGATCGGTTTGGGATTCTTGTTGAGTCCACATCAACTGCAACCTCTCGTCAAATGCGCTCAGCTCGAGGCGCATGGGGTTCTGAGAAGCTAGCGCAAATTGTATATCTTGCATCACAAAGACCCAGAACGAGGCTTCTGCAAGGCCACCGGACACAGCACAGTCGACGTGGGAGCTTATATAGACAGACCCGGCTAGAAGATGCCTTTGCGAGTCATTCGACGGGGCGTGGGCTTGTATTGTTAGCGCACTGTGACAAATATGCAACGGCTCGACATACAAGAAATTTGCTCAAAGAAGCGGAGTATTACGGTGGACGCCAGCAGAATATCGAGGCCTATGCCCGATTCCCAATTCGCAAGACCGGGGAGTAAGATAGCGATGCATTTCTCGTGATATTCGTCTGCAGTATTCGGAGGGACGAGGTTTGTCGTTCGAGAGAGGTGGCGAGCTGCGGTGGCCAAACACGCGTATAACAAAAGCGGGTAGGAAGGCGCCCGTTCTACAACGTCCATTGAGAATTGTCTTTCGTAGTCGCAAGAATCCAGCTAAGGCAGCAGCGTTAGTATTATGTTGGCGACGAAGAAGAGGACATACCCATGGACCAAGAGTTCTCTGAAAGTGTCGTAGAAGAAACGCTTCATTGAAATCTGCCAGTTTTGGGTTATCGTGTGGAGTGTCGGGTAGAAAAAGAGAGTCCAGCAATAGGGCTGATGGATTAGAGATTCTGCGCGCACCACCTGGAAGAAACGCCTGAGTAGGAGATGGTATTGAGGGGATGGTTGAAGTTGTAGTGCCGAACCGAGCCTTACGCATCCCTCTAAGAGCAGTTGGTGACGCCTCCGCCGAGACAACGTGGTAGTCAGAGGCTGTCTGTTTCGTCTCATCCTCAAAGCATACTGTATCAGTTAGACCAGAGTCATTAAAAGCATTTGGCTTCCACTTGAAGTAGGTGGGCACACATTCAGGCGGCACGTCTATCCAAACTTGGTCTTCCGGAAAAGACAAGTCACTTTCACCATAGCGAGGCGGTCCATCAGACCGCATAGACGGATTCTGGCCATGTCGGAAGGCAACCTCCTCTGGCTTCGCTGGCGCAGGGATGCACTGCCGTCCCGACCTCTGGCAGCGAAGACATTCGGTTCCGGTCTTATCACCTGTATACGTTATAAATATGGATGAGCGTTGAGGACGTCGAGGACTAACATTTGAGATGGCGTTTGCGGCACGTCAGACTGTGGGATACGAGGCACGGTCAGAGTTATCAACCAACGTTGCAGATCGAGCGAGAATATCCCACTTACCAACCCCTCATAACGTTATCGGCAGAGCTGTCTGAAGCTAGTAAGAGCCATAGATGAGAAAGTCATCAATCACAAACGGAGCAACCATGGACAACAGTATATACGAGATTCGAAGAAGCAAAACCATTCCTGAAACACGATCGAGGATCCAGAAGTAATATAACCGAGGTAGTGCAGAGCCGCTATCCAAAGAATCAGGAGCACTGATGATGGACTCGATGCAGCTCGGAGCAAATATGACAGTGATTGTGATGGGCAAAACAATGTCAACGACCGAACTGTGGAGCAACCGTTCACGCAAAGTGGAGCCCGTCAAATTAGCACTGATAGCTCAAGGAGCCGAAAATAACGGCACCAAGCCCGGCAGAGTAAAAGCTTTAGGTGAGGGAGAGAGATCGTTCCCTTTGCTAGTCGTCTAGCAAGCTCACCGTTTCAGGGGTGATGCTTGTTATTTTGACTTTGCGTCCACATGGCACGTTCTGAGGAATAATGACGATGTTCGCAGGGGAAATGAAGCCGCATATCCACCCCTAACGGCCACGTTTGGCTCGAGCTTGGCTTCCTCGATTGCCGCTCGTATTATTTTCCTTGAGAAGGCGGGCGCCGCAGGTCTGCAAGCGACTTTGGCCCTCTGGCGTCTGATCATTTCCCGAAAGAGGCAATCCTCGCTGCAAAAGATGGAAACTTGCCCAAGTGCTTGCAAGCTCTCGGTCTCGGCCCGTCAAAAACTCAGGAGTACGCCGGCGCCTTTCGCTGCATGTTTATTCCGGAGTTTCTTTGCTCTGCAACTTCCGGCCATTCAGGGGTGACGGCTGTCAAATTTGAGTTTGACCCGTGCATCAGCCCTGCGATGATTTAAATGAAAAGCTGACCACTTGTAACGTATCAGGGAGTCATCATTTAGCTTGTGGAGACGTTGAGAGCCCCTGTGAGCTGCATTAGGTCTAATCACGACGGCTGGGAGGATCCAAATGGTTGGGCAGTACCTGCCGTCAAGTTTGACCATCTTGCTTAGCTGGATCCAGTCGAGCAAACGGCGCATGGTTTGAGCTAAATCTGCTGGCGACGCACGTTAATTCGTATGTCTGCAGTCTAGACTGACGCTAGGTCACAGATTCTGGAGTCTAGAAGTACTCGTGGTCCGTGAAGCTATCGGCCTAATGCCTTCTATGGTATGATGACACCCGTCTTTGCTCAACTGCCCTCGTTGTCAAAGATGACCGGAAGGTCCATGCGGAAGCTGTCAGGAGCTGAAGCCGTCGATCATAGAAGCTAGCTCTTTATGGAGCTATCGCCGTCCTGCGGCCCGAATCTTAGGGGCCCAGAGTGTGCAATCAGGATCGTTAAGATACGGCACCGGAATAAATTATTGGTAGCGGATGTTTCCAAGGCTGCTACCGAGGATTGGATCGGAACCGCACTCTGGTTTGGGAAAGGTGCAATCTCATAGCAGCAAGTTGCACAAGGCTGCAGGTCCAAGTTCAACACGAAGGCACAAGTCTGAGGTATTGGTGATCGGTCACAATTTTGATGTCCTAAGCTGCAGGTTCCTCACAGCAGAATCTGGGTACTGGAACGGGAAGCCAGCAGAAGCTTGGAAGCAATGCAGATGCTGAGGCGGGAACCTTGGGAACTTCCCAAGGCTGAGCTGGATAGCTGTAGGAAGATGTGGGGAGAGCTCAGTCAGGTGACGGCGTCACAACCACCTCAACCGTAGCTCTTCCTTGTTTCTCGCCTCATCGTCACCATCGTCGCCGTCATTTTCGTCATATCTCTGCCCCCCTCGTTCGTGCGGCCAACCTCGCTGTGAATTGACATCCTGTATAGTATATCTCGCCGCATTGCTTACAGAACTCGTCTTTGGAGTAACTCCCCGCACCTCGCTCGCCACTACGAATCGTAACTTGACAGTCGTCGTTCTATATCACTATCATCCGATCGTCTCGCAGACGAAAGCTCTGGATTCTGATTCCAAAGGTTTTAGGCCTCCGTATCAAATCCATGCCCATTTGTCTGATTATTGCAGGATGTCACTTCCTCGAGTCTCCTACTTGGAGTCGTGGGTGAACAATCCAGCCTTAGTCCGTCGTCATCAAGATCGCGACCAAAGCCCTGGCAGAGCAGTCCACCGTGACGATGACGAAGAATCCTACCACGACATTCCGGACAGCTCAGTAGCCTCCTCATTTCCATCAACCACCGATCTTCCTTCTGCCCGGCATCGCCTGAACTTCAACCCGTATGGTGGTTTGGGATGGACCCAGACCATCGGCGCTGAAGATGACGCCAATGCTCTCTCTAAGACGTCCTCCATTGTTTCGAGGCACGGCCAGGTCGATCAAGCAGCGGAGCCGGGACGCGCGCGACAATCCGGGGAATTGCACCTCAATCCCTGGGGGCCGTTAGAGACGACCGGTGCTTTCGAAGTTAGCAAGGCAAAGCGAGTTGGTAGGACAATTGACAGCCGAGTATAATTGATCTGACTCGCTGACTTTTTTAAAGTCCAGGTATTTTTTGCCGTGATATACTGTTTCTTTGCCGCAGGAATAGTGTTCGGATTTGCAGCGATCAAGCCGGTTTTCATCCGTGAAGGAGTCTACCATGATTTCTGCTCTGAAGAAGAGGATATTTGCTACAGACAGGAACTCAGTCTCAACCTGATGTTCACGATAGCGGCCGTGGCGACAAACGTGTCTGCGCTCCCGGTCGGAACTATTCTCGACACGTACGGCCCACGAGTTTGCGGAATTATTGGCAGCATTCTCCTGTTCATTGGAGCACTCCTCCTTGCCCTTGCCAAGCGCCTCCCGTTGGACGCCTACGTTCCGGGTTACCTTCTTTTAGCCTTGGGAGGGCCGTTCATTTTCATTTCATCCTTCCAACTCTCGAACACCTTCCCGGCCAGGTCCGGGCTGATCCTTTCTGCCTTGACTGGTGCTTTTGATGCCTCAAGTGCCTTGTTCCTTATTTTTCGGATTATAAACGAGAAGACGCATGGCTTCTTCTCGTCTCAGAAATTCTTCATGGTTTACCTTGTAGTTCCTATATCCATAATGATTGCGCAGTTGTCGGTCATGCCCAAGACGTCATACAAAACGGCTGGAGAGCTCGTTCAACAAGCAGAGGATCACATCATCGCCGAAGTAACAGACCGTGTCGACGAGCAAATCCTAGATCGTGATGAGGGCGAGAGACAGCGGAATGATCGTCGGATGCATCGACAGAGCATCGTCAGCAAAATCCAGGACCTTCTCGCCGACGAAGATAATGCATCTACTATAAATGATCTTGGCCAAGCATTGCACGACGGTAGAGACATCAATGAGTCTAATACGGTTCAAGCCAGGCCGGGGCCGAATGTTCCAAATAAGCACATGGGTGGCGGCGTCTGGGGTGCAATGCATGGCTACTCTGCCGTTGAGCAGATCCGCTCGCCGTGGTTCATTCTCATCACGGTCTTTACCGTCTTGCAAATGCTCCGGATCAATTATTTTGTTGCATCTATCAGACAGCAATACGAATATCTATTCGGCTCGGCAGAGGACGCGCGGCATATTAATGAACTCTTTGACTTCCTGCTGCCGCTTGGCGGGCTTTGCGCCGTTCCGTTCATTGGGACCATCCTCGACACCGCTAGTACTCTGTTCGTCCTATTTGTCCTGGCCGCAACGGCAACTGTAATCGGCGCCCTTGGATGCATTCCAAATAGTTACCTAGCGGCCTATGCCAATATTATCCTCTTCGTCATCTACCGTCCATTTTACTACACGGCCGTCTCGGACTATGCCGCCAAAGTCTTTGGTTTCCACACATTTGGTAAAGTATACGGCTTGATTATTTGTGTTGCAGGCCTGGGGAACTTCGCCCAGGCTGGCCTGGACGCCCTCACATTCACTGTATTCAATCGCGATCCAATCCCGGTCAACCTCATCCTTACTAGCTTCACGGCCGTGGCCGGCTTCGCGCTCATGCTATTCGTTGCACGGAAAGCGGCTGTTATGTCTGCGTCGAATGAAACTGAGACGCGGACGGACCCAGAAGTTGCCTTTTTAAACCACAATTATGACGGCGTCGCGGCCCGAGATTGGGAGCGGGAGCGGCAGCCCCTTCTTTCGCCACGTTCAGTGCCTAGACCACAGCCGCAATCTCCGTCGTATGGGAGTATGAGGTCCCCTTGACGCTTCGCTACTGAGTTCTACGACAATGCGCCGGCCTGACTCTGTGCTCTCTTCACTTCTATTATTCTCACGATCGAGTCATAGGAGAGACCTCATGTTACTTCCTTGACGGAATCGCATGACAGACATTTGAGGCCCCTTTGATCAACAGCTGAAAGCGGTGATCGCACGCACTTCGGACCACGGCCAGCCTTGTGGCCGGCGCGGATCACTATTATCATCAGTAACTACAATGAGCAACGACCGCTATCTGTTAATGAATTAGACGATTAATATCCCTGTTCTATGACCTTTTTCCCCTGCTATCCTGTTACGTGGCTATGCTACACCCGCACCTCTGTTCTCCGGTGTTAGGATCTAGAATTCAGTCTATGAAAATGCAGCTTCGACACTTACGTACTATCTGACCATGACCATGATGCAATCATTGTTTCCCCATATCTATTTTCTCTTTCTCAAGACTAGATAATTTACTAACACAAGTAAAACGCGTTTACGAACCCTGCCTTATCATCAACCCTGTCCGGCAAACCCTCATACCTGCACCTGGACGCTGTATGGAGTCTCTGCCGACTGTGGTATGCAAGGGCCTGTTATTAGGGCAAATGGTTCCTACGTCAGCCTCTGACTGATACTCTTCTGTAGGGTTTGGTTTGGCAGATGCTCGAGCTTTTTTTCTGAAGCACAGTATTAAGTCCATAGTTTTCGGTGCTCTAGCTTACGCATATGTTGAATAATTGATAAGGTTCCCTAACTGGGCAAGTATAGTAATACAACTACCTAGTCTGCCGTCAGAGATGCCGATTTCTATACAGGTAATATAACAAGCGGGCTCGAAATCCTGCATTAGAGAAAAGCGGAGTGCAGAATTCAAGCTGGAGTTTCGCCTCAATCTGAACTACCTTCGGCGTAGAGGGAATCCTTCTCTATCATGTTTGCTTACTTCTTGGTTCTGATCAGGGTATATATCAGCATGGACGTTTTTTTGGGAGTCACGACATTGGCCAAACTTTTATATTCCATGAATATTTCTTCCAGGAAGGGAGGATGCGTTAGCTGGAGGTGGATGAAAGAGACGAATCCTCTCTTGTATCGAAGCGTTTCCTGAAAATCCCAGTCGCCTTTCTTTCTTCTTTTTCTAAATCGTGCCGGCATCAAGCTTACTATCTGCCGTACCCACATACTTACCTACCTGCCTACCCAACTCGAGAAGCAAGACTCCTGGCCCAGCAACCCGAATCAGACCCAGAAAGACCTCGACCATAGTTTTCTCGTCCGCCGGGAGATAAACTCGACGAGACATTGGTGGAATTAAGACAAGGCTCTCCGAGTCGTTCTCGAAAACGGCAGCGGGTCCCGTGGACTTGACAAGCACAGGATCGACCGAAACCACAGCGGTATCAGCGGCTTGGTCCTTGGTCTGCGTTGAGATCCATTTTCCAACGTGGACGCGTACCACACATTTGATTCTCAGTCGCTCAGTCTCCAACTCCGTCGCGCGTTGATGAAGGGGATGGCGTTGTTCTTGTGTCCTCGAGGACCGGGGATGGAGGCCAAAGCGGGTTTTTGCACATCGACAACAACTGAATCATCAAGAATAGGTAATTGGGCATGATGTTTGGAACCCGAGACCAGCATTGTGCTTGGTGGGAGATGACTTGAGATAAGTAGGGAACGAAAGTGAAGAGAAGAGAGGGAGTGTGGAGGAAAGTCGGGAGATGAGACCAGCGGTCGCTCAGTTACGTGCAGAATCTGGCCGGCTGTCAGTCTGTCAGATTACCGTATTTCCTCCTGCTGATCAGTGGGGCCGTATCATACTAAAAGGGCAGGGTACAATGCTTCCATCCCAAGGACTGCAGGTATTAGCAGGAATTACTGTTGTTCGGCTTCTCAATTCCTCCCAGGGGCTGGTAAGCGCATCTTGGACGCAGTATTCTCGAAATTTAGTAAGGCTAGAAAGAAAAACTGCTGGAGCTGGGGACCAAGAGCAGCGGTAGTACCATACAGTACTGGCCTGGGCAGTATAGATCTCGATACGATGACCAATACGGCTCTGTAATAATCATACCATTGACTGGTACCCTATAGATCAGGGCCAGGAACCAGAATCAGACACCTAGGCCGGCCGTACCGTCTCAGAGCCCAGAGAGCATTGCAGTACATCTCTTTGTTGTAATTGAGCTATATTATATTGTGTTCCTGCACATTTGACAGCAACGTCCGTTAACACAGCTTGGTCGTAATGCTCAAAACCAGACAAATCCGTTCTCACTGAACGCTTCATAATAAGAGAATGGTTTAATCAAGCTCGATCAACGGATATTTGCCTCCCTCCCCAGTAGTCGGATCATAAAACTTCTCTAACGCGCCCTCAACTGCTGCCATGTACCCAAGCACCTTCTCCTCCTGCCACCTCCTGCCGACCACCTGCACAGCCGTGGGCAGACCTGCCATTTTAGACGCATCGTAGTGTTTCCAGGCACCCTGCGCGAGAGCATGATTGGCCCCCAGCTGCTTCAGAACCGTTTTATACGGAGCCGTCAGAGCATCCTTCTTCGGATCAACGTGCGACACCGGTAGCACACCGGTGCTGTAGTCGAGCAGGTTCCAGAGAAAAGTGTATCCGCAGGACGAGACAGCGTCCTTCATCGCCTTGTGTGGAAGCGCGGGGGTCGCGTTGACCGGGCACAGGATAAAATCGTACTGCTGTGGCTCTGCATCCCACCAAGCGTGCCAGGTTGACCGGAACGCCTCGCGCTTTGCGACGAGCTTCCATTGCTGTGCTGCGCTCTTGGAACCGAAGCTCCGGATCAAGGTTGCCCATTTCTCATCACGGCGGATATACCGCACATAGAGGTAGTAGAGGTACCGTAGGGGACGGGGCAAGTTAGCAATCAGAGAGAGTTGTGCAGCACCAGGATCGGACGGCTCAAAGCTGTAAAAGTGCGAGTTGAAGGTTTCACAGCCGTCTGAATTCAAGAGCTGCGAGGCAAGGTGAAGGCCGGTAAAGGGGTCTGCAGTGGCCGGGGGGGTGATCTCGACGATTTGGTGTCCTGCAGCAGAAAGGGCAGCCGCGGTGGTAGCCACGGCGCGTTGAATAGCCGGGGTGGGAGGAATGACGCCTGCTCAATTAGTATGATACTATCATAAGCGACTTGGACCATACCATCAGTTGCCATCAACCCGACTCTCAATCTCTTGCTCTTTGCCTCGCTCTCTTCCTCGCTCCGCCAAGTAATGGGATGGACTGTATAGTCGTACTTCCACGGCTTCATGCTGATGATTGATCGGGTAAAGTAAGTCAAGTCATTCAACGTACGTGCCATTGGACTGAAGACACTCGCCACTCCCTCCTGCCCCGCCATGCTGGTGTTGACACCATTCTTTGGCCAACGACCGGTACTGCAACGGAGCGAGTAGATTCCGCTCCATGCAGCGGGCACACGGACAGAACCCGCGACGTCCGAGCCAATACCGATGCGGCCACCCAGAGCGAGCAGAGCACCCTCTCCGCCTGTTGAGCCGCCGGGAGAATACTGGGGTGCATGAGGGTTAAGGCAGGGTCCCCAGAGCGCGTTAGCCGATTCGAACGACAGAAGCGTCACGGGGAGAGCCGTCTTCGCATACGGTACCGCGCCTGCAATAATCAGCCGGTTTAGCATACAGGGCCAAACATACAAGGCCAGAGTACAAACCTGCATCTTTCAACAATTTCACCAGCGGGCCATCCTCCGCATACGGTTTCCCCGCCAGACGGGAGTACCCGAGTGAGATATCGAAGCCTTTGACCTGAATCGAGTCTTTCAACGAGACGGGCACTCCAGCCAACGGGCCCTTCAGGTTGACCTCGGTCTGAGCCCAGGTCTCCGCCTCGGGAAGTAGAAGTTCTGTGATGCAGTTCGTCTTCTCTTGTGCTTTCACGGCGACCTTGCCGTACGTCCGGAGGACATCGGTTGCGGAGAGGGAGCCATCCTGCACCGCTCGTACGAGCTCCTCAATTGGTTCCGTGACTATATTTTTGTCTGCTGATGTAAAGGGTGCATGATAGTCTGGAGGCAGAGAAGCGAACCGCGCAGCTCGTTCCTGGCGCTTGATCGTCCTACGAGGGTCAGCATTAAAATACATAAAATAACACCATTATGTGCCCGTGACTCCAGATAACTTACCGAACACGACGATAGGTGAAGTAATCGAATGGTGGAAGCATCGTTCTCGAATTGTGTAACGAGTGGTGTTGTGAAAGAGGGGGCGGCCAATGTTGCGATGGTGCCTTTTATACTGCGGAGGTGATGCGGAGACGACACAGTTGGAGCGATAAGACCCGTTGATAAGCGCTTCGGTTGGGGCCACCACCAGCAGGAATCCGGGGGCCGACGTCTATCCAACGAATTTATTCAATGAATTTGACGACTTTTCGTGTTGAAAATAAATGATTCAAAAGGCTAGAAACATCTCGAGAGACTCTGCGAATAGATGTTATATCTTGGAGTTCCTCCTATGGCCTTCAAGCATTATCCAGCTCCTGCGGTACTATAACACTGAAAGAAACGGTCAGATCCCAATCCGGCAGGTCCTCGCGGGACAGATAACCTTCCAATGGTCGGTTGGAGTACACTCTTTCTCCAACCGTCGCTTTTCCTCGCTTTTAGCTGCCAGAGACTAAAATGGGTATGTTCAATTTTCGATTCTGAGAAGGAGTCTACTTTTCCTGAATGTCTATATAACATAAATGGCAGGTATTCGATGTCCCGTCGCGCCATTCAAGGTTCGAGACCAGCTCGATTCCAGGCATTCATCCTTTGTCTCTTGACCTCTGTTTAGCATCACCGTATCGTTGATCCTCAATCTAGCTATTATACCGCGACCTGCGGAGCGGTGGCAGTCGACCGAAGTCTATCCGTCCATCCTATACCGTCTCCTGCAGCCAGTTATGCTCGCAAAACCACCAAACAACAACCGCAACAGCGGCAACAAACACGGCAACAGCGAGGCAGATAATACACCCCCAGAGTGCGCTCTTCCGTCGTTTCCGTCGTTGGCTTGCTAGCCAGTTATCTCTGCATGATAAGCACATTAGTCGCGATATACTGGGTTGAAATCTTGTGTTGGCTGACGTACGATTGCTCTTTCTCCTCTGTTGTAGATCGGATTTCGTCATCGAGATGGACGGCCCGGGAGAACCGCTGCCAGAAGAAAGGATCCCGGACTAGAGCCATTCTAGAGGGATCTGGCCGGTCATTCGTCTTTGTTCGAAGCGTTGGGCTCAAATGTGGTGAACGGACGATATGGATCACACGGTGCGCCGGCGGGATGTATAGATGCCGTGTGAGGGACTCTGGCAAGAGCGCTTCGTATCGGGTAAGAACCAAATCAGAGGTGAGGGCGAGTCGCGTCGGCAGGAAGGAAGGAACAATTTAGGTGAAGGGAGCGCGCGGTCGACACGATTCAGCAGGTGCTTGATAATGAGCCGCAAGTCACCAAAATACAGCACGCATCCATGTCTATCCAGCCTCCGTCAGGTGCGGTAAGGAAGACGTGCGCGCGATGATTTGGTGTCTGACATTATTATATAGCCTGCAAGGCCCAAGATACCCCCTGCATTCCAGCTATCAGGGCACAACAGCGTGCACATTCTAGAGGTATCCTTGACCGTGAGGCGAGGAATCAGTTTCAGATTCCTACAAAGACCCACTCCTGCAATGCAATGCAGTGTGTCTCGGCGGTGCCTCACTGGAAGTGACAAAGTCATGACTTGGGCAAAGCTTGGAGTGCTTATTACCTGACTCTGCTTGATTGTTGAGATACTTTATACATACTTCTCTCCGTTCCAGTGGATGATGTTGGGGTTGTCACGAATAGATACCAAGCATGCCTCAAGGCGGCTTCTTGCACTCTTACCATCGCCATACAGGCATTCTTCCCAAACTCAAAATATGAAAGATACTATTTATCCAATTTCATCATTAATCATCAATCATTATACCGCATTAGGAGGCACATATCTCATCCCATCACCAGCCATAACATCGTGTGCGTCAATCATCATCATGAACAGAAGCCCGGAATCCCACCTTGGGCTACACTTATACACCGCGCAGCCAGCTAGTTCTCAGCTTGACCAGACTAGCCAAACTCAATGCCACAGCACGCTGCCGCCCCTCCGGAGGTAGGATAGGCAGTCGCCATGAAGCGCATCAACCAGGACCGCCCTCCATCTTCTCCATTAACCCACTGCACAGAGAATGGAGGCAGAAGCCAGTCCGCTTCGCATCTACGCAACATAAACCCTCCTCGGTTTCCTCACACTCCGGCTAGTACTCCGTCGCGCATACGGATCATCTGCATAAACTGGACTCCTGCGTCTCCGCCGTCGATGATGCACAGTCGCCTCGTTCGTCGGATACCCAGCCGGAGCAGTATAAAGCGGCGCGCCGGTCTTCTCGGCCTCGTGCACCGCCTCGGTCGTCATGCACGAGCGCCACAGCCAGATTAGCAAAAACGTACCGGCGATTGAGCCGATGACAATTCCGGCAATGGCGCCGCCGGAGAGAGAGCCGGAGCAGTCGCAGCTTGTGTCGGAATCCGATTGGCGCGGCGAGAGACGGTGTGAGGTGGATGAGGATGAGGAGACGAGAGAGGTAATGAGCGAGGGAAAGGAAATTGGATGCGGGAGGGGGATCGGGGCCTGTATCCGATGTTAGCTGCGGTCGCAGTCCGAATACATAGCAAGCAGTAATTGTAATTGAAGGAATAGTTATTGAAGGATATGTGTATTCACAGGGAGAGAGCAACCGTGGTCGAGCAACCGTGGTTCAGCCGCGGGTCCAATGGTCGTCCAACGGTCGCAAAGACATGGAATGGAATGTGGAGGCACGTCGCAAACCATGGATGCGATAATATGGCGGAGTATACATACCATATTGTTGATTTTGTGGATTTGATGGTGTATTGAACGGAGTGCGACCTGGGATGCAGCTCGAGTCCCTTGCAATTTACTGCACCTTTTACCGCACAGTGTACGAAGTAGGTAGTGTACACCTGCACTGTACTCGTATCTGCACAACACACAGCGCGAGAAAAAAGATAGGCCGTCAAATTCATGGGGCTGGTCCTGTCCCTGATATACGGGGCATTTTCGAGTACCCGCTCATACTGACGTCAGTGACCGACCAGGCCAGGGACTGGGCGTTGAGGCACTGTCGACCAACCCCCCGCGTCCCGCTCAGGATCGAAACCTGGATTGAAATCAAGCGAGACAGGCCGAGCTGATGTAGATCATGGCGCGATTCGTAAGATGGGATTCGCGAGCCAATGGCCATTCCAGAGCTTTGATACCGGTCGGTGCCGAGGTTTGACTTCTGGCCCCTGCTCTTGCTCCTGGTTCTGCTTCTGGCTTCTGGCTTCTAGATTTCGGCTCTTTATCCGTCTAGTATTCATTCAAAGGAGTTGAGTGAGCAACGGTTTCTCAATGCGCGGGGTGGCCCTGACTGTGAGGCTGGGAGGCGTTGAATTGAGTCTCGTCCCTTGCGTTGGTAGAGTTTCACCCCATACGCGCCAGGCCAGGCCAGGTGCTCAGAAAAAAACGATTCCAGGGCTTTCATTTCCCTTCAATAGCAAAGGCTGACGAAGCCGGTTCCTGTGGTTTTTCAGTCAATGGGACAAACGTAGCAGCAGAGTCCATTAGCGCGGTGGTCGGGATATTGGCACTGTGTATCAACGTAGACAGGAGAGAGGCATAGGATTGGAGAGCTAGAACCAAACAAGCGCGCTAGATACATACAGTTGAGAAATTGAAATCATGGACCGAAGAACGAATACAGGAGAAAGAAAGAAGCAAGCATAGCTATGCAGAAAACCCAGTGAGTGTCATAACTCCATCTAGCCGTATCCATGTCATGTCGTCGTCAGTCGTAATAGTGTGGGAGGCGCCCGTTGGGACGCTCTCAAATCATGTATCATGCTCATCAAGTAAAACCGGGCTGTCGAGTCAACACCAAATCAAGATCCGAACTCAAACCCCAAACCAAGCAAGCCAGGCAAACCGACACCTGCTTAAAAGCATTGAAGCCAGGGTAAGATAATAACCAGGGCGAAATATCATGTCATGGCTAAATCGAAGCAGCAACCCAGCACCAGAAACGGGTGCAACCCCTAGAATGTTAGTAAAATGTATTTATGTTTTATCATCTTACTCCAGCTGATTCCCTATCGGCTCACTTCAGTTTATCGGTCATACATCGACGACCTTCTGCCGTATTCTGCTTCCAATACACCGGGGGGAACGGGTCGTCCTGCGCCGTGTACAGCATGATTCGACCACCTCGGCGGCTGAAAATCGCCTACAGACGCGAACCGTGGCCGGCGATACGTGCCGCCACTGCCGCTTCCGCTTCCGCTTGGATTGGGAGTCTGGCTGCCCCGGTATCCGTTACGTCGCGGGTCGTCCATAATATTTGCGTCTAGCTCGGGCGGCACTTGCATCGGCACCTGCTGGTGCACCATATATGCCGGGTTAGGGCCGGGGCTGGCCATGTTCACGAAACGCGGATGGATGGGGTGGATGGGATGGGGGTGTGCATGGCCGTAGACAGGGCTCGTCGGGACAGTAGCGGACTCGCGAAAGACGGGCTCCGCGTAGCTAGGCGATGGCCCGGGGGTTCGGGACTGACGCACTTCGTCGATGTAGACTCTTGGTTGGCGCGGGCCGCGCCCGCTATCCGAGTCGTAGGGCCGACTGGAGCTGAAATTGAACGCCTCCCGGTAGGCATACCGTCGCTGCGAGTCCGGGGAGAGTTCTCGGTGCGGCCGGCGAGAATACGCTTCGTGAGAATGCCGGCGGGCATGTGGCGCGTGCGGCGGGGATAGATTCCGATGATGGTTGTATTGCGGCGAGATGGGTTCTTGAGTTGCAGTGCCAGAGTCCTCGGATGACGCATCTGAAGAGCTGTGTCCGTGGACATACTCAGGGCTGGCAGGCCGGGAGTAACTCTTGCGCTCGCGGCCCCGGCCTTTTGAAGCATGCTTTGGCCATGTCGGGGGAGATGGGGCGCGTGGGGAGGTGTAGCCGCTTACAAACTCAGCCGATCGACGAGGTAAACTGGTCTGCGATCTATGCGAGGTTTGAGGGACTTCGGCACTCTGGCGTCGTTGATGGCGGCGGGTTGTCTGCGCGTCTGCGGGTACTGCGTAACGGTGACTGGATGCTCGCGGGTGGTGATTTTGGGCAAACTCCTCCTCCTTGCTTGGCGTCGGGGTCTCCTTCTGGGTGGATTTGCTGTTGTACGGATCCGACTTCGGAGATGGGTCCATCAGGTTCTTCTTCCAGTAGTCGAACTCAAACTTTTGGCTGACCGTCTCGTGCCACTGGATCATCTCTGGGTCTGGCTCCGCCGGGAACGCCTCGCGGGGAATCGTCTTCGGAAACAACGTGCCGGTAGGGCTGAAGATATCCCACCGCTCCACTGCATTCTGGAGGTAGGAAACGTGCTCGTCAGGGTCTAGGAGGAGTTGAATCGTCTGCCAGCGCACGAAACCGTGGGGCTGCAATGCGGGAATCGAAGGAGGTTTGTACGGATCGGACGACGGCTGTATGCTATGAAAGCAACCAAGGCGCTGGTATATGAAGGAGAGAGCAGAGGGTTTGGTTTCGAGGAAGAGGACGTCGTAATTGCCGCCGACTTTTCGATAGAACTGCGCCAATCGTGCGGGGGTGAGGTCAGCGATGGGGAGGTTGTCAAACGTGGTCTGTCGCAATTGTAAGCTTTTCGGCCCCCAACACGTGTAAACGATCGCTCGAGCATACTCACCATCAATTGAGCGATTCCCAAACACAGTTGCTCGAGCAGAGGCGATGGACTCTTGTCGGGGTTGATCAACACACCCCAAAACTCCGCCTCATGATCGTAGGCGAAGGCCATGGTTGGATGAGCTTCAAGATACAGCGCAGGCATCTGACAGTAGCGACTGTCGCCTTGGTAGACCGTGTAGAGGATGGATGACCAGGCAAGTCACCTCAGCGAGGCTGAGGATGATAATAAACGGTGCCGTACTCTGACATGACAGGCATCATTGTCTGGCGGTCAGGCACCCATCGGGGCTGTTGCTGCTCCACTGCGGGGGAGCCCAACTGGACAACTCAAGCCACAGCAACAGCACTGAAGACTCTGAAAAGACGCAGACGCATGATTGGGAGCATACAAAAGCCCAAGCTGCGTTCTTATGCATCTTGCCTATTCAATTCTCTGTAGCCATTCATGAGCTGGTTCGAGAAGAGGACGGTGCATACAACTGCACGGTTATTAGAACCTCTGGCTCATTGTATTCGCGCTGGCTGGACTATATCTATCGAACCTGATTGGATGTGGTATATAGTGAATGATATCTAGCTAAACACTTGCTCGTCCACGGCTCTCGTACGGGACAATCACAACCAATGCTCCCGCTACTAAAAATAACATGCCACTCACGTATACCGGCAACGTGCTCTGCAAATCTGTCATGAGAGCTACCACGGGCGCCAAGATCCCGCCCAGCCTGTTCGACGCGCTGACGAGCGCGTTGCCTGTTCCGCGGTTTCTGCTCTCGAATATTTCCGGCGTGTAGGCGTACAACACGGCGTAGACAAGGCTGCTGCTGAAACCGTAGGCGCAGTTCCAGCCCAACAAGGCTGAGGAGGTGGTAGCGCTCGTCGACGCAAGGAGGCAGACCCCTGTCGCTATTGTAGCGAGAGTAAGCGTGCCCTTGCGCCCCAATTGCGGCATCTCCACCATCATTCCACCGACCAGGCTGCCTGGAATCGATGCCACAGCGATGATCAGCGAGTTGCGATACGTTATATATGTCGAGCCATCCCCGAATTCAATACCGCGTTCGTGTTGGAGATAGGGTAAAAACGCGTTGTATAGAGGGAAACCAATGCCGATCAGCCCCCAGATAATGATCATGAGGGTCGTCGCCAGCCCCCGACGTCGTGTGGAGAACAGAGATCGGATCTGGGTCATGGAGAAGGGCTCGAGGAAAAGCCTGAGCCGGTCGCGAGCGCTCAATCCTTGCCGATGATATTCCCCTCTCCTATACCCAGTTTCGCTGTCGGAGCAGTCGTGAAGCTCATCTGTGGTCAAGTTGCACGTCTTGCCGTTACGTTTTGCTACCTCGTGGACAACGGCTACGGCATCATAGTGTTCCCCTTTGCCCATAAGGAACTTAGGAGACTCGAGAAGGGTAAACACGAAGTAACGGGTAATGCTCATCAACAGGGCTAACCCGCCCATGGCCGCGGTAAAATAGCGCCAGCCCATGTTGTCGGCTCTGGTGCAGCCGTCGGCAGAAGTGCAGGTGTGACCACCCACAAGCGGCCATGCGACAAGGTTCGCCAGCAGCTGGGCCATAGCCCAGTTGACAGAGAGAACAGTAAGTAAATATTGGTGCGACCCAGGCAGGAACTCGAGAAAGATGGCCGAATCGACAGGGAGATTTCCTCCGACACCGATTGACCATAGCGCGGACAATATACACACCGCCGCAAAGCTGGACGCCGCCGTTGCGGCCAGGCTGAACACGGCCGTGATCCCGATCGTCATATTGAAGGCCATCCGTCGCCCGAAGATATCGCAGCCGAACCCCCAAAACAACGCGCCTAGCAATAGCCCGATATTCTGTGCCAGAAGCAGAATAGGTGGCTGCGAGACGTCGAACTCATAAGTCACAGGAAGAAGTATAAGGGAGGTAACAATAGGCCACAGATTGTCGCAAGCCCATCCGAACCCGACCACTCCAAACAGCTGCCATTGGTATCGGCCCATTCCAATTTCTTGAATCGCCCTGTTCAGCACATTCACGTTGAGTTTGTAGGCGCCCGATGCGTCGAGGTCTGTACATCTGTTTAAAGGGGCGGTTTCATGGACAGGCACGAATTCGGAGCCCAAAGGCTCAGATCCGTCATAGGCCGACATTTTGTAGAAAATATAATACTTGTGATTGGGATACTAATCACGGAGGGAACATGACCGATGTGATCAGTTTGGATAATCTCCTTGGAACGAATTCACTATTAGCTTGACTGGCCATGTGGAAGAAAGCACTAGGTAGGAATCAAGTGTTGCTAAACGAAGTAGTATTGTTGTGGATAGTACAAATAGGACAAGATCTACCTGGATCTCTCCCTACAAGCCATGCAATCGCTCAGTGGCGGTGGGCACGACACTGATGTTTGTGGTGAGACTTCCCATGCCCGTGGGAAGTCGCAGTCGTCGTGGGCTCTGAAACGGGATCGACTGAAGAAATGCCAGTGGAAGTTGCGATAGGCGAGCTGCTCGCAGGGCTGGCAACGAACTTCGCCTCGGCACTGGAAGACGCAGCGGGTGCTTGACTGGAAGAGACCGACGCTCCGGCAAGCGCGCTGTAGGGGGTGGCACCTGGGTAGAAGGACGTTGGAATGGTAGGGATGGGGATCTCGCTGTCGGTACCAAAGGCGGTCGCGAGGTCGGCGTCCATACTGGGTGCGGAGTAACCAGAGGGCGCCGTCGAGGCGGTCAGAGTCGTGGTGAAGGTCGAGGAGCCGTCACCGTCCGCCAGACAGAATCCGTCACCGAACGCGTTCTCACAGACATACGTCTGTTCATCTCCTGACTCGGTCCACATGGCGAAATCCTCAATCGTGACATCGGTGCAAGGTGCCCCGGACGCACATTTCACCTTGATCGGGCCTCGCTGCGATCCGTTTTCTTCGGTCCCCTTCCAGTTGCGAATCGTCACGTTCTTCAACTCGACACCGTCGCCCTCAATTGTGCTCATGCTGCTCCAGGCGCTATCGATGTCCAGCGAGTATGCGTTCCCGTGACCTTTGCCGTCAGCACTCTTTGCTCGTAGACACTGCGTTCAGAGCCAACCTACCGATGAAGTTCTCCAGTACAAGGTTGGACACGGTTCCGCTGCCTCCATTGCTCTTGACCATGTACATCTGGTTTGATTTCCAGGTGTAGACGTTCCGGTACACAATGTCGGATATATCAGTGTCGGTGCCGAGGGATCCCATGGCACAACCTCCACTCCAGTTACAATAAATGTTCTCAACGAGGATGTTTTTGGACGGGCTCTGCAAGCGATTAGACGGGGCGTCCAAGGGGCTGTGTTCTGCCGGCGAATGACCTACCTTGACAGTCACGCATTCGTCTTTGTTTGTCACCTCGACCTGCCCTCGTTAGTCACGGAAACATTAAACGGGTATCAGACGTAATCAGACGTACATCATGGATCCAGACGTTTGTGCTCCAAACGTCAATTCCATCCAGACCGCCCATATCGCCACCGCGGATGGCCATGTTGTATACCTCTCCGTTGGAGCAGGTGTCCATGGAGAAGTGGAAGAGCGGCGAATCAACGAGGGCGACATCGTGCACGGAAAAGTCCGACACGTCGTAGAGCCTGAGAATCCGCGGTCCATCCGACGAGCCCTTGGCATGGAACTCGTATCCGTAGCCCTGGAATGCACCCTCGGAGGTGCTGCTGAAGAACTCGAAGTCCGAGGTGTGTTCGATCATGATCATGTTACCGCCGTCGGTGCCGGTGCGGTAGATGATGCCGTCGAGCTGGATCGCACAGGCTTGTCCACCGGATAGCTTGACCCATGTCTCAATCGCGTAGTCGCCAGGGGGGATGTAGACAACTCCACCGTTGGCGCACTCATCCCAGGCGGATGACAGGGCAGGACCAATATCGGTAGACTTGTCCGCTACCGCGCCGTAATCGAGGACATTGCAAGTCTTGGTCTGGTTTTTGGAGCTGACCGATGTAAGAGGACCAACGCTGCCGGAGAGCTGACCCTTGACCAGCAAAGGGGTCAGAAAGAGCAAAAGGCGACTGACATGCATGATGCGATGCTTATCCTGGGTCGAGCGTCGGCACCGGCCATGTTGTCTTCCTTATATACAGCCTCCTTTCCTCTATACATAGATAGGGGAAATTACCAAGGACGACTGTTTGAGCTTGCGTGCGGCCCGTCTAGCGGTGGCATGTCATCTCGAGAGCCAAAACGCTCTCCTAAGAGAGTGGAGACGAGCTTCTCTAAAGCTTGATAGCTCCTCCATAGGAGCTCGATCCGTCCAGCTTGCGTTGATATTATTGGCTGTTGGGCTCGACTTTGAAGCCGTCGGCGCCGCAGTTTTTAGGTGGATTGATCTCCACCTGGTCTACCGGTCTAAAAATGCGATTGCGTGTTTTTCGGCCAACAGCCGAGCAAACAGAGTAGCTCCAAAGCGTCAAGCGAAAGGTCTAGGGCAACGATGCTGCTGCTGCCCTGCAGTCATGGCGATCCCTCACCTCTGGGGACAGGGACGAAGGCTTAGCCCTCACAAGGCTGGAGCTGTATACGTGCCCAGCATGAATACTCAGGCACAGCACGAGCCGCTAAATTTTGGCTCTGTTTTGCTTAAATTGAACCTGATTAATTCCTGACTCAAGCAAGCTTGCGACGCATAAGACCCCTTTTTAACTGCATTGGAACTTTCTAGCCGAAACCGAGCTTGAAACGATGATTACGACTCAGCAATTTCTGAGCCGTGCTTGCTCCTCTCAATTCTCGGTGATGCTCCGGATGGCTGAATGGCGATGGCTGACCTTATTTGCAGCATACAAAAAACAAACTTTTTTTTATTTTTTTTATTTATTTATTTATTTATTTAATGTAGTGTGTTGTCGGTGACGGTGCATACAACTTGCGGATGCTTTTGTAGAGCCAGGGCAGCCCATTCTATGCCTCTTGACTTAGGTCATCCCAAACTCAGAGCAATGCGCGAGCAGCTTCAGCTGGCCTTGATCTACGACCATGCCTCCTTGAGGCGCAAGGTCAACAGAATGAAAGATCAAAAGCGTGCCGACTCAAAGCCTGCGCATGTCCCTGTCATTCAAGGGGAAACATCACCATCTACCACCCACGAACTGTTCTTTCTGGTAAGAGCCTGACTCTTTTATTGGCCGTTGAACGACGGAGGCGGAGAAAAGCACTAAGGATTGCTGATCCTCTCTATCTCATGTTAATGGTTATTCGCGACTTGTCCATCGTCTTCGATGTGGTCTTAGGGCCCGGGCTTAACGGTTCGTATTCTGGAACTGCATAACCATGCCCTGGCTGATCATTTCCTGTTCCTCTCACAGCCTTGTTGGTACTAAATTTGCATACTGATGTCAGCATTAGGTTTGCACCATAGATTTCAGTGTCCGTTGGCGCCATTGAATGAAGCCGATCGTTGTTGGTTTTTGGGTTGTCTACTTTAGTATAACTCCACCAACTTAGCGGGGGTTAACGTGGAAAAGGTTCGATTTAGATCTCTTGGATCCCGCCCTATACGTACGGCATACCGCTGGATTAGCTCCAAAGATCTAGAATCAAATCTTTTTTTCATTCTCTTTGCAATGGAAATGCCATCACGGGCGCCGAGCCTTATGGTGGACTCCACCCAAAATCACGTCTACCAAATTTTCACCGGGGACCACCCGAGCTTGACCGAGCAGACGCCGGGCCTGACTCCTGAGTCAGATCCCGGCAAAACAGCCGACACAGTACGGCCATTACTTGCATCCGCGTTTGAACTGGAGGGGAATGAGCTTGGCTTGCGCCGGGAACGCAGCCTGCATCTTGAGCCCGCCCAACGTACGGAGTATACTCGAAGGAGAGTATGGCAGCCGAGGACCAGGATCAAGACCAGGACCACGAGCTATGTACAAGCATGCATAATGTGGGATGGAGAATGGTGGTGCGGAATTTTACGCCTTCGTACGCCACTTATGCCACATTTCTGGGACAGGAAAGAGCTAACATGGGCAGATGGTTCTCTGTCATCATGGGCACCGGTATGGTGTCTACCCTTTTGAATACGCTGCCGTACAACGCGCGCTGGCTGTACTGGGTCTCCATCGTCATCTTCGCCTTGAATGTTCTTCTATTTCTCATAGCATGTATCATCTCATTCCTTCGATATACCCTCTATCCGGAGATCTTCAGGGCGATGATCTCGCATCCAGTGCAGTCCATGTTCATCGGCACATTACCGATGGGCCTAGCGACTATCGTCAACATGTTCTGTTTTGTCTGCGTGCCTGCATGGGGTGCATGGGCCACTAGCTTTGCCTGGGCGATCTGGATCATCGACGCTATGATCTCGGTGGTGTCCGCGTTATCGCTACCGTTTTTGCTGTATGATCGACGCCAATAAGTAGCGGACATGGCTAATCCATTCCAGAATGTCCGGGACCGACGAGATTCAGCTCTCCTCCATGACTGCCGTCTGGCTCGTCCCTATCGTCGGCTGCGTGGTCACAGCCTCCTCGGGCGCTGTGGTGGCTGAAATCCTGCCGAACCCACAGCATGCCCTGTGGACGATCATCGTCAGCTATGTCCTCTGGGGCATTGGGCTACCGCTGGCATTGATGGTCATGGTAATATACCTGCAACGGCTGACACTGCACAAGATTCCACCAAAAGCCATGATTGTCAGCGTCTTTCTCCCTATAGGGCCGTTTGGCTCGGGAGGATACGGGTAAGCCAGCCAAGCTGCCTCGCACGCTTGTAAGGACCCAAAACTCACATATCTATATAGGGCTATGAAGCTAGGCAAGGCCGCGCAGGCAATCTTCCCGCAGACGCACACTCTCGGGGACCTAGCTGGTCCCGCGTTCCACGTAATGGGCAGCTTGGTAGCGCTGATTCTGTGGGCGTTTGGCCTAGTGTGGCTTTTCTTTGCGTCTGCCTCTATCGTCCGGTGCAAGACGTTCCCGTTCAATATCGGCTGGTGGGGATTTACCTTCCCCATCGGCGCCTATGCGATGTGTACTTACCAGATCGGCATCGAGCTGCCGTCGGCGTTTTTCCGCATTTTAGGGACGGTATGTCTTCCAGTCATCTCTTTACCTCGCTCGGCTTTCTGACTGTACTCTGACGACGGTCTCTAGATCATCGCTCTCTGCGTGGTGGCTCTGTGGATTGTGGTCAGCGCCGGGACGTTGAAGGGAGTGGTCTCTGGGAAGATGTTCCAGGCCCCGTGTCTGGCTGATATGAGGCCGAAGGGGGATAACAAGGATGCTATTGTTAAGGTTGCGTGATGGCATATTATGAAGCATTTAAGCATAGCGAAGGAGTATATTGTAGAGTATATGGTTGACTATATAGCAAGGTTTTTTAAAGATTGAAAAAATAAAGCAATGTGCTTCATAGGTCTGTAATTTCAGTTATACTGTCCAAACTATATCCCAGGATCCTATACGGTTGGTCCACTACAATAATACGTCGGCTACTATATCCTTCGTCTCGCGAGATGATCCCGGTTTGACTGTCCTAGCTACTACCCGCTCTTGTAACCTTGAGGAGGACCATCTCAAAAGGTTAAACCAATCGTGCAATCGTCAGCTATACCTCAAGAATCTCTCTGTCAAGATATCCGACCCTCCTCACCTCTACTGTGATGATGTGTAATTGGCTGGCACGGTCAATCACGTGATGCGGAGGGTACCAAAAAAATCGCAGCCAAAAAATCGCGAAAATCCCCAGTCCGAAATCCCAAAAGAAAATAATAAAATAAAATAAAAAAACAACGGCGCCCATCGCCAGCGTCGGCAGTCCATCGTCCATCTCGGCCGACCCCAGCTATCCAGATCCCAGCGGGCCCCTGAGACTTTCCTGCGCGTCGCTGTCCCAGCGGCTTGACCTTCCCCAGCTGCTGCCTCCTTTGCCGACCGGTCGGGGGCGAGCTGAGGTTTTCTCGCTCAGCAGAGTCACTCTCCACTGCGCCACCTGGCCTCTCCCGATTGCCGTAGCCAGGTGCCTGATTGCCTGAGGCAACGGATCCGGTCACGGGACGATCCTCCGCACTGCGCTCTCTGATTCGCTCTTGAGGTGTGTCTCAGTTGAGCTTCGTCTTCGCAGCTATCGCCCAGAACGCGTTTCTTATGCGCGTCCCCGCGACGTCGCATCCATCTAAAACCTTTGAATTCCAAATTGATATTATCACTGCTGCTGCTGGTGGAGCTGGGGGCGTATCGGTTAGCTGGATTCATCCCCGCTAATCGTGGTTTGTTCCTCCGCTTTGCTTCGCAGCGCATGCCTGGTTTAGCTGTGGGCCGATTCTGACCTCCATCACCATGATGGATTATGGCGGCCACCACTACCACCAGCAACAGCAACCGCACCCACATCCGCAGTCCCAGCAGAATGCCCACCTACAGCAGCAGCATGTGCAGTCGCCGGCCATTGGTGCTGCTGCCGCGCGGCAGTCGGCCAATGCCAATGCCAATGCCAACGCATTTGCCAGCAACAGTTCTCTGTATCGCTCCCAGTCGCAGGCCGACATGACGGGGCTTTCCCCGAGTGTGCGCAACATGACCACCTCGTCGCAGTCGCTGCTGGGCTTGCCAGCCGGAACGAGCTATGGCTCGTTTTCGGGCCAACTCCAGCCGACAAGTACATCGGATTTGCTGTCCAGGAGCTCGGACTCGCTTAGCCAGCTGAGAAGCCCGTATGACTCTTTGCAGGGGGTGCAGAGGAATATGAATCCAGTGACGAATTACCGGCATACAACAATAAACTCGCAAACGCTATCACCGCATGCGCAGGGGCTTAGTACCTCTCCACAGCAGTCGTTGGATCGGATGCAGCAGCTTCAGAGGCAATCGCCACATACACAGTCGACTTCCGCTCCGTCTACTGCCTCGCCGATGCTCTCGCATTCTCAGAATCAGCAATATACGCAGTATCAACAATCTTCACCGTATCAGACACAGTCGGCTCAATACCAGCAGCCAGTGTCTCAGTACCAGCAACCTCAAAAGGCGCAGCCTAATCAGTACCAACAGCCGCAGCCATATCGACAGTCCCAGCAGGCTCAATATCCAACACAGACTCAGAGCTCTCCTTACTTGTCGCAGACGCAGTACCCGCAGTATACTTCATCTCAGCAACCGCCATATCAGCAGCTACAGAACTACCAACAGCAGCAGAAGTCGGCTCAAGTACCACAATCTAACCAGCCGAGCTACCCCCAGCAAGCACAAAAGTCCGCGCAACAGACGCCGCAGTCAAATCAGCAACAGCTGTACCAGACCGCTCAGACAACGCAAATTCCGCAGACGAGCCAGCAAAACTATCAGCAAGCGTCGATCCAGGGGGCACCGCAGACGAGTCCGGTGCAGCAGGGATATCAGCAGAGCTCAACGTCGGTCCAGCAAACACCACAGCTAAGTCAACAGAATTATGCGTCGCAGGCCCAGAAGTCAGCACAAGGACCGCAGGCAAGCCCGGTGAAACAGAGTTACCAGCAGCCTGGCCAGAAACCGTCACAGGCAGGCCAACAGAGCTATCACCAGGCAGCGCAAAATTCAGCCCAGCAACTCCCACAATCGAGCCAACAGAGCTTTCTGCTCAGTTCTGCTCAGATACCACAGTCGGGTCAACAGAAAGGTTATCAGCAAGCGTCTACCCAGCAAATACCGCAGTCTAGTCAGCCGAGCTATACCCAGCAAGTACATAAACCGGCGCAGCTACCGCAGTTAAGCCAGCAACAGAGTTACCTGCCGGGACCGACTCAAGTGTCCCAATCAAGCCAGCAAAAGGGTTATCAGCAAGCAGCTCAGCAAGGACCGCAGTCGAGCCAGCAGAGCTATCCACAGCAGGTGCAGACATCTGTCCAAGCGCAGTCGGGCACGCATGTACAACAGTATCAGCAACATGCGCAGAAATCTCATGCACTACAGCCTCAGACGCAGCAAGTGCAGCAAAGTCAGAAGGCTGCCCGATCATCTCAATCTTCTCAGGCCCAGGCCAAGCCATCACCATCGCTGTCTCAGCAGGCTCAGCAAGTGCAGGCTCAAGCTAACCATACTTCTGCCTCTGCCTCAAATGCTCATCAAGCGCAGGCTAATACTCAGCCTCAACGAGCGTCTCAACATGCCCAAGCCCAGCAACCAGCTCAATCTCAAAAAACGTCCCAGCAGGCGCAGAATCAGCAAACCCTACCAAATCAGGCTTACCAGCAATTCTATTCTCAGCATGCGCAACAACCTCAGCGCTCACCGTACCAGACGAATATGCAGAACCCTCAGTTCCAGTATACATACCAGTCTCAATTTGCTCAACAATATATGCAGTCGCCACAAATACGGACTTCGCAGGCAACCCAGCAGCAGTACCAGTTACAGCAGTCTCAAACGTCTCAATCTCAGTCTCCACAGCAACCAGTCACGCAGAAACAGACAACTCCACAATTGCAGCAGGAGCAGCAGCAGTCGCGGTCACAAGCACAAGCGCAACCTCAAAAACCGCCTGCACAGACCAATCAATCGGCTTCAAAACCTCCCGCTAAAGAGCCAAAGAAGAAGAAAGCTAACAAGAAGGAGGCCAAGCAGAAGCCTGCTGCGTCTCAGGCTGTATCTCAGAATGCGTCCCAACCTGCACCACAAGCCAAGGCATCTCAGGCTGCATCACAGGCGCCGCCAAAGGCCAAGGCCTCTCAAGTCACCGCCCAGTCCTCGGCCTCTCAACCGTACGCCTCACAAACATACGGCTCCCAAACGCCGGCTTTTCAAACTCACGCCTTCCACAGCCAGGCATCCCAACCATACGCATCTCAAGCACACACTCAGCAACATTCCTTTCAAACTCCCACCTCCCAACCACATGCTCCTCACCCAAACTCTTTCCAAGCCAATAAATCCCAACCACAAAGTCAAACACATTCTTTCCAAGTTCCCGCTTCCCAACCACACGCCTCCCAGCTGAACACCTTTCAAGCCACGCCTCAAGCGAATTCCCTGCGAGCTCAAGGCTCCCAACCTGTGCAAACCTCTTCTCAGTCGTCAACTCAACCGAAGGTTGAATCCTCGTCTCAACCATCCCAGTCTCAGCAAACCCAGCCAACCGCCTCAGCCAATGGGACTGGACTGGCTCCGAGTACGTTTATCACAGAAAACCCGACGCAGAAGAAGACCAAACCTGGAGACCCCAATCACACTCCCAGAAAGCGGGGCCGTCCGCGGAAGCAACCCGGCGACGCAACGAAGCCGCGGAAACCGAAAAGACCCAGAAATCCAGATGGCACTGTTGACTTATCCGCAGCGTTACCTCCAAATCTAGCTGCCATCCCAGGTGTGGGTATTCCGTTTTCCATAGCACCGAATCCCCCGCCTGCTCCTCCCGCTTCTGCGACCTCTAGCGCACCACCGGCGCCTGTCATCGGACCGGATGGCAATCCGATTCCGCAGAAGCGCAAGCGTGGACGACCTCGTAAGTCCGAGACGGACGGGACGCCTCGTAAACCGCGGCCACCGCGGGATCCAAACCGGCCGAAAGGGACCGGGCGGCCTCGTGGGCGACCACGGAAGGCGGACGTGCTGGCAAGGAAGAAGCTGGAAGAGGAGCAAGCTGCCGCTGCAGCAGCCGCTCAAGGTGGTGATCAAAATAATCAGCCTGGGCAGAGTCAGCCTGGAACCGGTCAACCTGCAGTCACTCAAGCGCCACTCAGTCAAGCACAACATGGCCACATGCAAGCTGGATACGCCCAAGTTAATCAAGCTAGTCAGGGACAGCCAAGCAAAGGACATGGCCAAGGACAACTCCACCAATGGCAGGTTAATCAGGTCAACCAGAGCCAAGTCAGTCAAGCCCAAGCCAACCAAGCGCCGACCAATCGCGCCCAAGTCAACCACCAAACTAGTCAAGGGCCGGCCACGCAAGGGCAGGCCCAATGGCAGATTAATCAAGGGAAAGCTGGTTCGGGGCGAGAGCAAGTCAGTCAAGGACAATTTGGACAACCTGTGCAGGCTCCGTCTGGACAGACTAATCAGTATGTGCAAGGGACTCACCCGGGCCATGCACACCCTTCCCATGGCCATCCATCGCAAGCGTCCGTTCAGCCTCAGTCTCAAAATCAGGCTGTCAGACCTCAGGGCCAGCAGCAAATGCAGCCCCAGCTACACGCTCAGCAGCTGAACGTTCAGCACACTCACGCCCAGCGAGGGCAATCAATGCAGAATCAGTTGCGGGGGAGCCCGATGCAAAGTGTGCAAGCTAGCCCGATGCAATCCATGCAGGCAAGTCCGCTGCAGAACCAGATAGCCCAGAGACAACCTGTGCAGCGGCCTGCTGTGCAGACATCGAGTCAACGACCTCAGTCGCACTTGCAAGCCCAGGTAAACGCCAAACCGCAGATGCAGGTCCAGCCGCAGAAAGCGCAGCCTCAGATGCAGAATCAAATGCAGACTAAACCTCTGGTGCACGCTCAGACGACCAAGCCTCAGGGGCAAACCCAGCAGGTACAGCAGGCACCGCAAGCCCAGGCTCAACAAGCGCCAGCTCAGGGTCAATCGCAAAAGGCTCAGGTCCAGCAGCTGGCCCAGCCATTACAGATGCAGCGACAGGCGCCGTCGCCGATGCAGACCCCGGCGCAGCGGCCCCATCAACCGCACCACTTGGGACACGGCCAGCAGCAGTTACAACACGCGCAGCCACAGCAAGGGCAGGTCCATGGGCAAGCCCAGACACAGCCTCCGACTTCGCAAGCTCAGGCTCAGACACACATCCTCGGCGGGGCGCACCCTCACGCTCAACCAACTCAACAAGCTCCTTCATCTTATCCCACTCACTCCACTCACACCTCTCACTCCGCCCAATCCGCATCGTTCCCGCACTCGCACCCGTATCAAACACAATTCCAGGCGCAGATGCCGCAGCTGCACGTGCACTCGCAGCTCCACCACCTCAACCAGCAACATCCCGTCTACTCGCAGTTCTCGCAGAGACAACAGCAGCCATCGATGACGCTCAACCCGCAAACAGGGCAAAAGCGGCCTTCCTCGGTGCTGGACGACGATCCCCGGAAACGGGCGTATATCATGCCACATCAGCTCTAGCAGTCCTTTGTTTGGTGTTCTGAGATACCATGGCGCAACTCCATTCACTCTGATCACGGTCTTTTCTGTCGCTTGATTTTTTTTTTGTTTGCTTCTAGCCGGATCTTGCTTGTTTAATGCCTAAACCTGGGCTTCATTTTTCTACGTTCGGGTGTCAGTTCAGGTCTCTTGCATTTCTATTTATCTACATAATAATTAGCGTCTAGCATTGACACTATATAATCAACGCTCAATACCCAGTGGCCGTGAAAAGGCCCAGCCGCAATGCTCTCCTGTCCTAGTCGTCGTCGTAGCAGCAGCAGCAGCAGTGCCAACCGCTCTTATCCACTCACTCCTCTCCTCCCTCTCATCCTTCCCGACTCCAGTCCCTACTTTGGTCCCGTTTCTATCGCCATTCCTACCACGCTCTCTACATTTCCTCAGACGCCCCTTCACCCACTTGCCAACCTCATCAAGTAAGCCCAAATCAACACCCGTTCTCACTCCGTTTCCCTCGAACATCTTTACCAAACTCACCGTATCCACATTCCCCCTCGCCCCAGGCGCAAACGGACACCCTCCCAGTCCAGCAACGCTCCCGTCAAAGACCTTCACCCCGACCTCATACGCCGCCCACACGTTCTCCAGTCCTCTTCCCCGCGTATCGTGGAAATGGCACGCCAGCCTGTCTACGGGAACTCCATTCTCAAGAAGATACCTCAGCAACGAGGAAGTGAGACCCGGAGTCCCCGACCCATCCGTATCACTCAACGCGATCTCATCAACTCCAGATTCAAGTAAGGATCTCGTACAGTGCAACACAGCAGACGGGGCCGTTGGTTCGCGGGTAATGGGATCGGTAAAAATGCACGATATGTACCCGCGGACTCGCGGGATTCCGGCCTCTTTGGCGGCGACCGTCACCTCGCGGGCTCGATGGAGCCCGTCGCCAACGGAACAGTTGATGTTGCGATGGCTAAAAGGCGCGGTGGCCGAGATGAAGACGCATATGGATCTTATGGCTGGCCGGGGTGAGTGCGAGAGCAGGAGGGACAGGCCTTTGAGGTTGGGCAGGAGGATGGGGAGGCTAAGGCCCTCGCGCGATTCAAGTTCCAGTTCAGATTCGGTCGCGGACTCGAAACCAGACTCGCTCTGCTGGCTTGACTCTGACTCTGATTCAGAGTCAGAGGCAGAGGCAGGATCTGCCTCCATGCCTGGACCCTCCCCCCCAGATCGGGACATCTCTCTGACGGCCCGATGTCCAAGCACATCCCTCCAATCCGCCAACTGTGGCACCGCCTTTGGAGACACGACCGAGGCGATCTCGATTGTCCGAAGACCGGTGCCTGCTAACCGGCGGATCAGGGCAACCTTGGTCTCTGCGGGGATGAATTCAGGGATGTTCTGTAGACCGTCGCGCGGGGAGACTTCGACGATATGGACTTGCAGTTCATTTTTATTCTCTTTTTCATCTCCAATCTCATTCTTATTTTCATTTCCATTCTGAATCTCATTCTCTGGCTGTGGCTCTGGCTTGGACTCCCGGGAGAGGCGCATGATAACTGGGATTCTGAGTACAAGAAAGTAGATAGCCAGGCGAGCGGGCGAGCGGGTTAGGGTTAGAATACGATATATGTAGAAGAGCAGACGACCAGATACTCCGCCCCTCAGCCCAAGTCAGTAAGCTTACAGTATAATATAGTACAATTAGATCGGATGAAAGTAGAAGAGATAAGAGAAAAATAAGACGAAAAATAGGCCGCGGGATAATAGTCCGCAGTTGTCTGGATCGGGCCGAGGCTGAGCAGTGACGGCGGACGCGATGACGATATACATCTTGTATGGAGTGTATGGAATGTATGGATGTACGGAGCGTATGGAGTGTAAGGGTCATGGAGAGCGGCGAGTTCTAGAAGGCGGGAGAAAACATCCGCCTGGTGTTCCAATACCGTCGACGCGGGTTGTCCTGGCTATGACCGGGCACCGAGAGTGACCCGGCTGGTCGTCTTGAAGATTCGCTGCCCCTGCCAGTAAGTACCAGTATCGTACCAATACCGTATCTGTACCGTACGTCGACTGTATGCGGGCCGTATTCGTTCCGTCCGCTTACCGTACCTACTATACCTACCGTGGCTACGTCTCTCGTCCCCATACCTCCCGTAAAATTGCCCGATCTTGTTTGTCTGACGTGAGAGTGAGGCTGTACTACACTACACTGCAATCGGGGTTGGGCTGGCCGGAGGATATATACAGCACAGAAGATATAAAAAGACGGAACGAAGAAACGAAAGAAGGACATACTCTGCCGGCATACTTGGCCCTGTATTATTGTCTTTAAGACGCTCATTGATCGATTGATCGCCCGTTGCTGCAAAACTGGAGTAGACCTAAAGAGCAGACCCGAAAAAGTAGGGCTTACTAGGGCTTGCGGGGAGCCCGCTCTCCAGCAGCCGGCTTGTCCTGGGGAGGTTTGAGCACTCCTTCCAAATATAATCGAGGTCAGCGATTCCGTCAATCAGGCGCAGATGCAGGAGACAGCGAATCAAGGTCGCTGCATTAGATGCGCTAGATGAGCTAGATGCGTCTGCATTGTCTTGTGCTGTCTTGTGCTCGGAAAGGTCGGAAACTCCGCACTTGACCATGACGGAACGCCTGCTCTTTCGAGTTAATCGTTTTAATCTATTTCTCCCTAAACCTAGGCACGCCTTGGACTGCACGCCTTGGACGGACTTGGCCTGTTATCAACCTGGATTCCCCAGCCGGTTCCCCGCTTGCCTGGCTGTGGGGACTGCAGCTGACAAGCCATGCAGCCTTCTGTGATTGTTGTTGTTATTATTATGATTATAATTATTTAAACATCGGCAATCCCCCCGGTTCTCCACCTCTGCTGCCTACCCCAAACAAGCCCTCTGACTCTGTAGATATCCAACCCTTCAGAGACCATGCACGGCCTTGTCGTCGCCCTGCTCTGCGGGCTGGCCGTCGCAGCCCCCAGCTGCCCAGCGCCCGCACCGTCGCTGGGCACGCTGCAGACGCTCAAGTACAACTACCTGAGCGCCCAGAACAACGGCACCTCGGCGGTGCTGGTCCATGACCAGCTTAGCAACGCCGCTGCGCAGACCCGCTGCGCTACCATCGGGGAGTCGCTCTACCCCTTCGCGTCGGCGCCTGCCGCCAACCGCACCGAGCTGGCGCATCAGTTTGACTACCTGGTCTACGCTCAGGACCTGCGCCGTGACCAGGACGTCTGGGTGGCCGGCGCAGGAAGAGGAGGAAGAGGAGGAGGAGGAGACTGCCAGGCGTATTCGCCCAGCCAGAGAGAGGTCGTGTCTGTCCCATGCGACCGCCGGCTGCCGGCGCTGTGCACTGCCAATGTACCCCCGACCCGGGATATCGACCGGACCGTCGTGCCCTCGTCCAAGATCACCGTCTCGACGACGGACTATACGCTGACCGGCTACCGCGATGCGCGGTCCTTCCGATTCCTCGGCATCCCGTTCGCCGACCCCCCTGTCGGCGAGCTGCGTCTTGCGCCTCCACGGGCGTACTCTGGCCCTAAACGCATTGACGCCACCAGGCTCGGCGCCTCGTGCATCCAGTCGGGCTCTGGCTTCGGCACGTCGCGCGACATCTCTGAGGACTGCCTGTACCTGAACGTCTTCACCCCGATTGTGCCAGAGCGGCCCGGCACAGTTCGCAAGCCCGTCGCGGTCTACTTCTACGGCGGCGCCTTCACCAGCGGTACCGCGTCGATCATTGACTACGACGGCGGCAATTTCGCCAGTCGCAACGATCTCGTCGTCGTCACCGTCAACTACCGTCTCGGGGCGCTTGGTTGGCTAGCCACGGGCAACCTGACCACTGGCAGCTACGGCACCCGAGACCAGATCCTCGCCCTCCGCTGGGTGCAGGCGAACATCGCAGCCTTCGGCGGCGACCCCAGCCACGTCACCATCTTTGGCCAGTCGGCCGGCGGCCAGAGTGTCGTTGCCCTGCTCTCCTCGACCGCTGCCCGCGGTCTCTTCTCCGGCGCCCTCGTCCAGTCCGCGCCTGTCGACCTCCCTTGGTACACCCGGCAGGTCTACAGCGAGCTGGTCGTCCCGCACGTCGCGCAGGCAGTGGGCTGCGGTAATGCGACGGCTGAGTCCGAGTCTGCACTGCTCAGCTGCCTACGTAGCCTGCCGGCGACGTCCTTCCTCGACAACTCGACGGCCTTTGAAGCCGCCACATCGGCAATCGCAACGGACGTCGCCGACTCCTACCTGCACGTCTCGCAGCTCCTCGCCTCAATCGAGCCCTTTATGCCCATGGTCGACGACTCCGAATCGCCCTCGGGCGTCATCGACAACCATTTCCACCACCTGGTCTCGGAAAACACCCTCCCCAACCGCGTTCCGACCTTCTTCACGACGACGCCGGACGAAGCAGCCCTGTACGTGAACCGGCTCGTGCCTGAACTGGGCTCGGCACAGTCCGGTCTCAACACCCTGCTCAGTCTCGCCTATCCGCCCGCCCTCGCCTCTGCGCTCATCAACACAACCGCATTCCCCACAGACACCAAGCAACCAGACTCTGTTCGTATCGAGGGCGCCTCCGCACTCACGCACAGCGAATGGTCATGTCCGCTCGCGCATCTTCTCCGAGTCGCTGTCCCCGGGACGTTCCCGACCTTGTACAACGCACAGATTACAGATGGGCATGCGCAGAGTAACGGTTCGACACCGGACATCTGCAAACCGAACGCCATCTACAATGCGACATGTCACTCGAACGATGTCCTGCCAGCATGGGGAACACTGAACTCCAAGACGCTCGACGTGCTGCCGTACTACGGGCTCGCTGATCTGCAGCACAGTCAGCTATTAAATGATATCTTCGGCTCCTTCTTCAGGTCATATGACCCGAATCCGGATCTGGATATTCTCCGTCTGCGCGGAAGCGCGTATGAACATACCCTCAATATATTCAGTGCCGGGTACAGGATCGATGAGTATACCCCTGCTGAAAAGACCGTGCCGTTGCTGGGACGCGTTCCTGGCCGGACGGCCAATCCGGGGGTTACGGCACAGTGTGACGTTTTCGAGGCGTATGGGTATACCTTTGAAAATGCAGTCTTTACGGGGGCTTGATTGACTCAGTGAGTGAGGTTGGTTTATTGTTTAGGGTAAGAACGTAGGGGGTGGATGTAATGAAGCAAAATGTATATATATACATATACGGCCGGGGTCAGTAAATAGTAGTAATGCACAAACAATATCGGATAAATACAACACCGTGCAAGGTGCAGGAATATAGTGGCTGTATTTTAGATATTTGTTTATGGTCTAGAGGTATCCATGCTGAGAGTGATGGTCGATGTCAGTAACTCTATCGACTTGGTAGGGAGGAGAACAGAGTACTCTTGTAGGTCCCAGCCCTACTTCGCCATCTTAACATGTGCATAGATGTGCCCTTCCACCACGAATTCAGAGACGCAAATTTGTTACTTCATCTTCCAAACATATAATAGTTAAAATCAGAGTAACAATATGATCAGACCGGAATCAGCAACCAGCAGGTGCTGGGGCCTCGCTGCCATTCCACGCCATGTAATCCATGTCTTTACCCATGATTTTGAGGACGCCTTTGTGCATATTTGCAGGGTCAACTTTTTTCAGAGCCGTACTCTGCGGGATCCTCGGGAGCTGGGTTGGTGTCGTCAGGGGGCGCGGCGTTTGCGTCTCATGCACTCTGGTAACAGCGTCATGGTGAGCCGGCAATCTGCCTTGTTCGCAGAATCCTTGCCCATTTCTTCAGGCCCTTCATGTAATATGCTCTGTTTCTGAGCTAGATATGAAATATAGAGGGTGATGGGGAGTCGACATCCTGCAGCAGCTCATTTTATAATTGCGGAATTAGAAAAAGCCGGCTATAGTCGTCTAGTAGAGACTGAAAAAGCCTTTCAAATCCATGGAAAGTCGAGCTGCAGGTAATGATAGGGCTTTACCTTGTTAAGAATACGTTTTGGAGAATCCTTTTCGTCGTACATCCAGAGTATCAGGGTTGTTGAGGTTGATCCCGAAGGCTCGCATGCGCATCCGCTGGCATCCTAGACCTTGCCATGCATCCAAAATGTCTAGAAATTACCATATCCGTCAGTCAAAAGAAAGGACACGCAGTTCATCACTGGAATTACCCGAGTATCCTGAAGTCTGTTCTCGCCCACTCGGCAAAGAAAGGCCCAACCAACCTTCCTGAGGTATTTATGCTAATCGTGTCTGAACTAAAACAATACAAGCTGAATGAAACAAAAAGCAGAGATGAAGGCAGGTTTAAGAGCAACACGATAGGCGGCAAGGGAGAAGATTCGTATTAGGCAAGGAGGGGGAGAGAAAAGGCAGGTATTAGGGCTAACTCACAGCTTGACTATTCAGATTATTGCAGTCAACAGTGTACGTAGAACGTGTACGAGGATCGGAAAATTGGAATATGAGGTAGATTGGAACTAAATGGCGTAAATCTGCTTAGAGAACTCGGTGAGTTCCGAGCCAGTAAGTACCTACAGCATAAATCACGTCCAACTAGACGTTCTCATATTGCTGAGAACCATCCCCTCCAAGCTGAAAACATAGGCTGGCTGCCATATTGGCAGTTTCAAACCTTCAACGCCGACTAACTATCCCAGATCGCCCCGTACGCAGCAACACCCCTACTTTCCATCCCATAAACAACCTTCTTCGTGACTTTTTCATTACTAATGACAACGACGCCCTCCGCTTTAAACTCCTGCACAGCATCCCAGCATATTTTAACCAGATCCGGTCGGCCCAGTATCTTCGTGTCGTGGACGACAGCGCCCGCGTCAGCAGCGTAGACCGCGTTGACGATTTCTTGCCCGAATGTCGAGGCGGGAGACGGGGTCGACCATATGATACGGACGGGGCACCTGTGTCTTAAGCCTGGGGATTGAATGTGACCAAGTAATGGGCCGATGCCTGAGCCTGTTCCTAGGAGGACGAGACGAGTGAAGAGCGGGGAGATGCGCATTACGCCGCTGGCTGTATTGCCATCAGTATAGTATTCAGCTACGGAAAATGAGAAAGAAAGAAAATCATGACGTACTTGGAATTCCGCGCACCCAGATCCGGGTAGGTGGTTTCTCAATCTGCCCTCCTGTCCAGTCGCCGGCCCTCGACACCACAAGACTGTAACCCCTTTCTCGCCCATTGACAGCCTCCGGCGCAGGAATGGTCGCGAAAGAGTGCCATTCCAGCAGCGGCCGTCGCGAAAGTCGTGTGAACGTCCCGTTCACGGGGATGGTATACGTGAAGTGCAAACGAACGACGTGGTTTGAAAGAACTTCTGCGTCGACGGGGACTTTGTGCAAGAAGAGCCAGGAGCTTGCGATACTAATGGTGATGACGAGCAGCATCCAGAAGGCAGGCGCTGACTTTATGGCATACCCCAGAGAGCGGTTGCTGACGCGCTGGTCTCGAATGGAAGAGATTGTCTGCACCCAGATGATGACAAGGGCAGTCCACCCCCCCAACCGATGGACGCGCTCGAAGAGGTCATGGTGCTTCTTGCGGAGGGTGGGGTATGCGAAGACAATCATTGTGATGAAGGTCGACCAAGCCAGAATAGACAGCGTTGTCGTCAGAACGGAGGGCCTAGCAGGGTCGTCTGGTCGGTTGACGAAGGAATTGATATTGTAGCAGATGGCCCCCGTATACCAAGCCACAGCCATAACAGCGGCACTGGAATGTACGCCTCCAAGATGGTAGATCTTTGCGCAGCGTTTACGGATAGCAAGCGGCCATGAAGTTGGGACTGAGCAGCAGATGGCGTATAACATGTTGATGACCATGTCTTGGCGGATCAGGACTGCAACAGTTAGATTGACAAAGGAGATGGTGGTTATATGCCGGCGATCGATGGGGAGCGTCAAGAAGCATATTAGCATGGCAAAATTTGCCACGAAGACCAGCGAGAACAGCCGCCTGTAGACAATGAAGATGCGGTACCGGAAACCGCGCCATCGCCTGTCATGCTTTTTGTCTGGCAGGGGAAGCTGTTTGTTCTGTGAAGAGGAGGAGGAGGAGGAGGAGGAGGAGGAGGAGCTGTCTCTTATACACATCTAGATGTGTATAAGAGACAGGGTCAGCACTGCTCCATTTGAGAACGATTGGTAAACAGTGGCTGGTCTCCAGGGTGATGCCCTGGGAAAGTACATAAACAGAAAAGGTGGAA